>PVHP010004521.1:0-65079 GCA_004024765.1 Zapus hudsonius | reverse complement strand
TGTGTGTGTTAGACCAAGTGCCACAATGATGTGTGTGTGTGTTAGACCAAGTGCCACGATGGTGCGTGTATATGTGTGTGTGTTAGACCAAGTGCCACGATGGTGTGTGTGTGTGTGTGTGTGTGTGTTAGACCAAGTGCCACGATGGTGTGTGTGTGTGTGTGTGTGTGTGTGTGTGTGTGTGTGTGTGTTAGATCAAGTGCCACGATGGGGTGTGTGTGTTAGACCAAGTGCCACGATGGGGTGTGTATATGTGTGTGTGTTAGACCAAGTGCCACAATGATGTGTGTGTGTGTTAGATCAAGTGCCATGATGGTGTGTGTGTGTATGTGTGTTAGACCAAGTGCCACAATAGTGTGTGTGTGTGTGTGTGTATTAGACCAAGTCCCATGATGGTGTGTGTATGTGTGTTAGACCAAGTGCCACGATGGTGTGTGTGTGTGTGTTAGATCAAGTGCCACGATGGTGTGTATATGTGCGTGTATGTTAGATCAAGTGCCACGATGTGTGTATGTGTGTGTGTGTTAGACCAAGTGCCACAATGGCCAAAAATGTCTTTAGTCTTCTATGTTAGCACCTTCCTCAAATAATAAACTCTGACTGGGACATGGGGTCTGACAGACACACTCTGACACTCAAAGAGGATGCGTGGAAAGCTAAAAGTGGCCTGCAGCAGGGATCTCTGGGGTGCGTGGCCTGCCTACCTCAACCCGTCTTCAAAACTCAGTACTAGCACACAAATGTACATCGAGCCAGCATTAAACAAACACTTACTGAACAAAAGCCCTGCCCTGCCAATGACATCAAGTGTGTACCAAGGTCTCGCCATCCTCAGAACTTTTTTGCCTTCATCCGTGCTCTCAAGGTGTCATTTTTTTTTATTGTTCCTCAGTCCCACACCCATCCTATCCCGCCCCTCAGCTTCTCTTCTTTGCTCTGTGCCTAGGATGGCTGAGCCCTCCAGACACCGGAAGCAGGCTGTACTCTCCAAAGTGCCAGGGCCCTGGAGGTCTGCTAACATTTTGTTCTCCTGTCCCTTCACCTGAAGTGACCCCAGCTCCCTCCACTGCTCCCTCACAACTCCTAATGGAAGGTGAGTTTCCAAATGGGATACAGAGTGAAATACAAACACTACCTCCCTTCCTGATCCTCTGTCCACAGAAACCTGAGGATCATTTAAATGACACTGGTCCCCAAACCTTCCCCAAATCCACAAGGTGAAAACTGCCCAGGTCCCCTCTGTCATCCAAACTGTTTGGATTCAATCTCTGTTAAGTTCGCGGTTCCTCTTCAGCGGTTCCGTGAGTTCTTGTCTGCTGCACACAGGGATCCTCTCTGTCCCTGAATGACACAAGGTTACAAGCCCAAAGCCTTGCAAACAAATAGTACCTGTGAGTTTTGCTTTTTAAAAAGCAAGCAAACAAACCCACTGAACAAAGTTCAAAGAAATATCTGCAACACACTTAATAAACAAGGGATATCCACAATACCTAGTACCTACCAATGATTAAATCAGACAATTCAATTGAACTGGGCATAGAATATAATAAGAAATGCCAAGAAGAATGAATGTGATGAGTAAATACATAAAGAAACATTTGATATTGGGAGCCATCTGGAAGAAAACAAATCTAAATAGTCTGTATAAGATACTGTTAAGTATAGAAAATGATGTCTTTACCTCAAACTGATAACCTCCTCCTTTCTTACCTTTCTGGGGACAGTGTCAATTGTTACCAAGTACCTGGAGAGCCACAGCTAATGCTTAACACAAGGTAACATGCATATGCACTTGGGTGTGAGAGCCAGGAGCTAGAAGAACATGGACAAGTTACCTTCCCTCTCCTCTTGGTTTCCTCATCTGTGAGGTGGAGATAATAGCACCTACCTCATGGGTTTTCTAAGACAATTAAATCAATCAATACAAGGAAAACACTTGAAAATTACCTATACATAGTAAGGACCAGGTGGGTGTTATCGTTTATTATTATGTTTGTTTTATAGTATGCATCCTCCAGAAATTTTCATGCACGTGCCCAGAGAGGTATGAACTGTTTAGTATATGAAAAAATTGGAGGTAAATTAAATGAATTCCCATGAGAAAATGGTGTAACAAATGTCATCCTTAAAAATATCTTTTTTAGTTTTTTTTTATTGTCCATAATGAGTTACACTATTTAGTGGGCAACCAATGAGTTGTTATCCCCAATTCCCCACTGCCCTCCCCTCCCCAATCCACTGGATAACAAAAAAAGTATTTTTAATTATTTACATGGAGAGAGAGAGAGAGAGAGAGAGAGAGAGAGAGAGAGAGAGAGAGAGAGAGAGAGAGAGAGAGAGAATAGGCACATCAGGGACTCCTGCCACTGCAAATGAACTCTAGCCACATGCACCACTTTGTGCTTCTGGCTTTACATGGGAACTGGGGATTAAACTAGGGCCATCTGGCTTTAACCTCTGAGCCATCTCTCCAGATGCATAAAAATATCTTAAGACTATTTAAAACTACTTAGAAAGAACGAGGTAGCTCTTTACGTGCCAGCAAGGAAAGACTTTCAAGGCAGTTAAGAAAAACTAGGTACAGAAAAACATCTTTTGCTAATTCCAAGTTATGTAAAACTAAAACTCCCATAAAAACAGGACCCACATACAGTAATAACATTTCAAGGGAAAGGAAAAACTGAGGAAGGGATGAGATGAGGAGGGAGACCTGGGATTTTTCCTCATTATCCATCTGCA
Source organism: Zapus hudsonius (assembly GCA_004024765.1). Taxonomy (NCBI): domain Eukaryota; kingdom Metazoa; phylum Chordata; class Mammalia; order Rodentia; family Dipodidae; genus Zapus; species Zapus hudsonius. The sequence continues at coordinate 62,340 of PVHP010004521.1, read as the reverse complement.
CTATTTGAACTCTATAGTGGGACAGGAATTATATAGGATATATGTACATTTTCCCCTCTGGTACTGGGGATTGAACCCAGTGCTTCATGCATGCCAGGCAACCAACCATGCTACTAGGGAGCTATATAACTAGCCTGGTAATGTTTAAAAAAAATTCTCAATGATATCTTCAAGAATTGAATTAATCAGTATTTCCAAATTCTGCAAGGCCAGTGATGCAAGATGGAGAGAAGGAGAAATTAAAACAGGACACCAGCTCAGCAGGGCCCAGGGCCTTTGGTGGGGACAGAGGAGTAGTTGAACTACCTCCCCACAAGGTCTTGACATTCCAGACCAGCAACACCAAGCTACTTCCACCAGGACCCACAAACAATCCCTGACCTCAATATTAGAGAAAGATTAAGCAAATCAAGAGTGGCCACACAATGGCGTGCCAATCATCTATTAAACACTTCACCGCAGAGTAGTTACTGACTTGGGAGGGACATGTTGCAAAACTGTCCAATCCATTTGTATAGGTCATCTGTGTTTGTGTGTGTGCATGCACACATATAAGCACACGTGTGTGCAAATGCATGTGTGCATACACAGAGTTGCAAAATTAAAGAAAGGACATGGTCCAAATTTTAACAGGAATTATGGATTATTGCTAGGTTTTCTGCAAGCATCTCTTTCTCTTTCTCTTCTCTCCCTTCCTCCCTCCTTTCTTTCCTGTCCTTTTTCCTTTCCTTCCATCCTTTTCCTTTTCTTTTTTCTTTTTCCTTCCCTTCCCTTCCCAACTCCTGTTCCTTCCTCTGTCCCTCCCTTCCTTCCATCACTGAGCAAGTTCAAGAAAGCTTTGTAATGCCACTGTGTTCCTGGTTCAGTCCTGGGTCCCCATCACTCTCCTCTCTCTGCTTCTACTCTCTCACTCTGATGCTGGGTCCCACATTCATGGAAACATATAGGGAGCGCTGGGGGGGGGGGGAACGACAGTATCAAGAAAGGTTCCCTGCTCTTGAGACTACTGGACCCAATGTCAAGAATTCTGGACTGGGGTTAGGGTGTGGTTCAGTGTCAGAGCACTTGCCTAGCATGTACAAAGCCCCCAGGTTTGCTCCCCAGCAATGCCGGTCTGCCTTCATTCCTGCATAGATAAGCCTTTGATGTGAGCTCCAGGCCAGAGGCCTGATAAGAAGGGAGGGTCCTAAGTACCATGTAGGTATCTTCCCAGGGCACCACCCCTCTGGCCACAACCCTCCTTTGCCTGAACTGCACCCTTCTGCCTTTGCCTTTTGAAGGGTCTGAGCCCCCACCAGTTCTGATCCCACCGCTTGGCACAGCCTTGCCCAACAGGCAGACGGGCTGGGTAGGACCTACAACCCACACTGTCAGGCCTCATTGTTGACATCTATTAAGCCATAGGAAGTTAGTCAACTTCTTTGAGCCTCAGTTTGCTCCTCTGGGTAATTGGATCAATACCAGGACTCTGGTATTCACAGTGTTTGGTGGCAGTCCTGGTAGGAGAGGGACCCACTGACCCAGCTGCCCTTCCTAATGAGATGCAGTCATTCCTAGGGACAGAGACACAGTGAGCACTCAGATCTGGGCTGCTGCTTCACAGCCCAAGCCTCCTTTTCTACTCTCTCTTTCCCTGTCTCTACTCCTGCCACCCCCTGGGCTTCTGGGTCATGCTTCTTTCTTCAGGGAACCCCAATCTCGGATTTGAGGCTCTTCCAGATGTGCCAGTTCTACTCTGCAGCAGTTACATGGCAGAGATGAGTAAGGTTATATACCTTGACCTTGATTTCCCAGTTCATGATGACCCTGACATCACCGGGCAAAATCTAGTCTGGGGAGCACGCAGCCTGGTGCCAAGGTATCATTAGATGTCACAGGGTAGAAACCCACACAACACTGATTGTAAGTAAGCAACACAAGTATTACCATTCACAAGCCTAGAGCTCAGCATATGGAGAGGATAAAGTTAGCATTTCCCCTTATGCCTGTTCTGCGCTTCATTTACCTTGGGTGAGTGGTATCAAGAAACCACATATACTGGAGCAAAGAAGCTGTGAAAGTATGTTGCTACTAACCTTTCCATGTGTCAGAAGGCAGGCTAGGCCCCAAGGAGACAAAAATGAGTGTGGTAAAGATGCTACTACGAGATGCTGCAGTCCAGAGAAAAGACAGATCCCCCTCACGCTCCAGAGCCAGGCCCTTCATGGGGCTCTGGACACAGGATTCAGCCCTGTTGGCAGCAGGTAAATCAGGAAAGACCACTTCAGCTAATCTTCAGGACAGGGGGTTCTCCTGGTAGAGCACATGGCGAATGGGATCCCGAGAAAACAACAAACAGTATGTGCAAAGAAAGCAAGCATGAGTAGTTTCCAGATCACTAACATCCTGGTAAGTGAGGAGCTAAGGCTGAGGACAGGACAGGAGGCATGGCCAGTTTTGCTCACTGAGGGTATTGTGCTTTGCTGTACAGAAGCCTCTGTAGGTTTGAAAGCAGGAAGGGACAGTAATGCTCACAGTTCCAAAGAACCTTCTGATTGACAGTGTGGGCCAAGACTGGGAAGAAGGCAGGGCAGGTTGTGAGGTAGCAATTAGGGTACCACAAGAGTCAGTGGCAGGCGTGGACAGACTGTGGCTGTGGGGAGAAGAGAAAGGGGAAATGGGAAGAAATGGAGGAGAGAGAGGGGAAGGAGGGAGGGAAAGAACACAGAGAGGGGAAGGGGAGAAGCAGAGAGAAAAGCTGGCCAGGACCAATGGCACCAGTGAGGGGGAAATCCAAGGGTCTATCCTCAAGCCTGGAGGTTCAGGAGATGAGAAAGGTGAGCAGAGGAGCAGGCTGGGGTGCAGGGCAAGCCATGGAGCTCCAGAGAAAGGACTCAAATGACATAGGGCAGCCCTGCCTTCACCTTCCACTGCCCTTCCTAACCTTCACTTGGGCATGGCAGGTGAGCATATCGCACAGGTGGTCAAGGAGGTGTTGGGATCATTTCTGAGAGTTGTCACCAGGGCATCTGGAAACCAAAGGGGAAAAAATTGGAAATCCAAGTTCCTTCAGAAATATGCCTGATTTGTTCACTTCGTGGTATAGGTGGCCTGTCTGACCACTGATAATTCAGCTTTACTCAAAAAGAACTCTGTGACTACCGATGTTGACCAGTAACAAAATATTAGGAGGCCCCATGGAGGGTCAGAGAACAGCCCCATTCTGCAGGAGGCCACGCACAGCACAGCATAGCAGAGCCTCATGTCTGGCCAGGATGCAGGACACTGCAAGGCCCTGCGGGGTGTGGCTTGTTTGTGCCCAAGTGGCCGAAAGGGAGACAATGAGACCATTTCTCCCTCTCTACAGTGCCACCATCTCGACACTGAGGGCATTGATGGGCTGGTTACCATAGGAACCCAAGGCTGCCAATCCCATCCCACAGAGTGAGAGGCTCCCAACAGCTGATGGTATTCATCCCTGTTCCTTGCAGGACCAGTCAGGGGCCTGGGCCTGCCACTGTTTTCAGAATCCTCAAAGAGCAGAGACACTAGGACACCAGGAAGAGCCATGATTTGACAAGATGACAGGACCTGTGGCATCTGAAGCATGTATGGCAGGAGCCTGGGTTCTTCCAGTCACCAGGGCTCTCAGCTCAGTGTGGAGCTGATCAGCGCCAGAAGTAAAGTAAGGTGTCACAGGAGTCTGCACTCACACATAAGCACACGCCGAGAGTCAGTAGCTGAGTGAATCAAGGGATTAAGATTAAAAGGCAGTTGGTGGACATGTTCAGTAACTAACATGTAAGGGTGGGACCTGACTTTGCTTCTCCACGAAGGCTCATAGCTACTAACAGAACTCACCACAGAAATGAAAATGTGCCCCTCATCACAGGCTGCCCCAGTGTGATTTCTCAGCCATCAGAGGACTCAGCAGTGGGATTAGAACTGATCTCAGAGAGCAGCTAAGGGAGCACCTTCAGACTTGCCACGAAGCCCAGAAACTAGTGGCAGACACAGAAAAACCAACAGACAATAATCATCAGGATGATGACAGTGCTTAGGAGCCCAGAAAAAAGGCACCTCCTCTGGGCTGGGTACCTCAGGGGAAGCTGGGTGACAGATCCAACAGTAGAGCTGAGCCAGAAGGGCAAGGAATAGCCAGGAGGACAGGGATCCTTTCCAGGCAGGAAGGGCAGTGTAAGGAAGCCAAAGGGATACACTAGAAAGAAGGGGGTCCAGGGTGTGCAGGTGGGGCTTGAGTGGGAGGTAGTGGTGAGGCAGGCGACTCTACAGGAGAAAAGTGACGGGTTCTGGACTGCTTTTCACACTGGCAGGGAGCAGCAGGGGATCTGAGGGCTAGTCAGTGAGTGCTGACCAGATAGAAGGCCTGGGAGAAAGGGAAGGCACTGGTGGCTCCCAGGCTTCACTAGCTCAGGCTCCAGAGTGGATGGTGGTCCCAGGCAGGAGTCATAGCAGGATGAGGTTTGTAGCAGTGTGCTCAGCCTAGCTGATAATGTGCAGAGTGACTGAGAATAGCACCTTAGGAGACCAGGTGGTTGGGTTTATTTTTTAATGGAGAGATATAAGACTCAATGCTCGTGGGAAGGAGCCTGCTGTCCCATACAGAACAATGTAGCATGCAGTATTGTGCATGCTTGCAAGCATGTGTGTGAATACGTGCATATGAGTGTCAGGTGGGAGGAAGGAGAATCAGTGGCTGTATGTCCAGTGGATACTCATTCATTCATTGCAGCAGACAGCTAGAAGGTTTTCAGTAGTTAGATGACTTACTCTTAACTGACAAGCAGGGACAAGGCTCATTTACCAAAGGTGGTCAAGGGAGAAAGTGAGCCAGAGGATGTGGGTTTGGGCCCTGGCCTGTCAGTCATGGGTTTGTCAGAATCTAACTGGACCTAATGCCTCATCACCAGTAAACAGGCCTGGTGACAACTCCCTGAAGGAAATGAAGGTATGAGACTTCCAGAGCAAGGGTACCCACACAAGAAATGTTAGCAAGGGGGAGAACACACCTGGGCTCCTGGTCAATGCCAAGGTCACAACAGTCCCAGGAAACAGGAGGGAGATGGGCATAGAGGACAAGTACTCAGAAACACTGTGTGTATGCTGTTAGGAAGAGGAGGAGGAAGAAGAGGAGGAGGAGGAAGAGGAGGAGGAGGAAGAGGAGGAAGAGGAGAAAGGCATCTTAGCTGGGAAGCAAAGAATTACATTTTAGATAGTGAAGTCTGTGCAGAGGTTCAAAGACCCAAAAGAGCTTAGGATGTTCTCAGGACAGCGAGAAATTTCTGAACAGTGGAAAACAGTGTCTGAGCAGCCCTGTGGCCACCCAAAGTGCAAGGCAAGGCAGAGGTCTTAGTGTCTGCAGGCTCCCTGGCCCTGTCAATAGCTCAGTGTTTCTGATGTGCTCTCTTGTGTGTCTAGAGACACCCAAACACTTCCAGTGGACTGGTAAGCTGGGCCAGCTGCTTACACCCCATTCTGTGTCTACCTTTGGATATTGCCATCTGAGGCCTTCCTGGATTCACACACTGAAGTCTGCTTGTCTTCAGGCACTGACCTCAACCCCAATAACAGTGATGCTGCAGGGCTGTTCACTCAGAACCCTGTCCACTTAGATCTTTGGCCATCCGAGAAAAGATGTCAAATGAGACAGTACAATACAAGCCTCAAAATGCTGATCTTGTCTGGATTCCCCAGTATACATCCAGGACCTCACCTCATGGCTCAGAGCAAAACACCAAAACAGCCTCCAACTAAAAACTGGGCCACACTAGGTTTCCCTTTGTCCCTACCAAGCCTCTGACATTGTCTGGAACAAGTTCTGGCCCACTATTTTATCACTTGGTAAGGGTTTTTGTTATAAGAACAAGCCATTCACAGTATGGCAATTATCCTGGGAACAAATGAATTCCACAGGACCACCTGAAATTTTGTGCTAGGAATGGCCCCTGCTCTAAGTCATACCTAGCTTTTGAGCTTTTAGTCAAAAGCTATTTTAAGTAAAACTATTTAAGGCAAGTCCAAAATCATTTAAGGTTCTCAGATCTCTTAGGGCCCTGGCAGTCAGCCTGCCTTTTTATGCTCAAGCTCAGAACTAACAAATTAGCTCAATACCTCAGGCAAAGCAAAACTGCAAAGGGAAATGTAGTGTCAGAGTGCCACCCTTCAGATAAACATCCCTTCCAGAAGCTGCAGGTGCTGAGCATTGCAATTCTGCATATGGAGAGGATCTGCTGCAAACCCTTCACAGGAACAACTTGCCTTCGCTGGGAGTCATCATTGCCAAAGGTAGCCATGTGCATGAGTTGGAATGAGGGCCCTTCTGCCAAAAGATGGAATGAAGGAGAAAGGAGCATGGTACCGAGGATGGGCAATGGCTGGGAGCCAGGGTCCCTGGCTCTAGGTGCAGCTCTGCCCTGTGATCTGCCACCAGGCATTCTGTTCTCTAAGTCACCATTTCCATGACAAGTGGATGGGCCCAGCCTTGGAGGTCTGAAGCAGGGGCTTCTAACCTGAGCCCAAAGGCACCTGGGTGTCCATGGATATGATTCAAGTGATCCAGAAACACCATGGGGAAGGGTAATGTGTACTTTTCTTTCTTCCCTTTTAAAATTTTATGTGTAGGGGCATATGTACACATGCATGTTGCATGCACATATATGCAGCATTATCTATAATAAATTGTGTACACAGTCTTAGTACTATACAGCCATTCTTCAATGCACACCAGAGATTACTTCTGGGATCCCCACCAATCAATACTACCATCCAAAGATCCTCAAGACCCTTATATAAAATGGCACAGTATTTGTGTAGAGCCTCCATATCCTCCCATCTATCCTCTCTAGATGACATAATACTTACTACAACGTAGATGCTGTCCAGGTCGTTGTGATCCTGTATTGCTTAGGGAATAACAAGAACACTCTGTACATCTTCAGTACAGATGCATTTCTCTCTGAATATTTGCAGAGTTAAGGCCAACGATGAGAAACACAGAGGGCATATGTGTATGTGTTGTGAATTAGAATGCCACAGATAAAGTTTAACATTCCCCTCTTTTCCTTCTCAGAGGCGACTACTAACTAGAGTTTGGAGGGGATTCTTGAAGCCTGAGTGTTTAAGCTTTTATGACACCTATAGTCACCCATAAATAATACAGTATCGCTTTGTTTTTAAGTTTCCATAAATGTGATTACATTGTATATCTACAACTGCCTTTTTAACTCCACATTGATTTTTAGATTTATCTATTTAGATACATATCTTGATTTGTTACTTTGCAATCATGTATAATGTTCCATGATGTGACTACTTTGATTTCTTTCTTCATTGTTCAACTGATGTGATATTTAGGTGGCTTCATTAAAAAAAAAGAAAAAGCCTTCTTGGTCACAGGGATGAGTTTCTCCAGTCTGTGCTCAATATGGAGTTGTTGGCACAACACATCTCACCACAGAACCAAAATGCCCTCCAAAGGATGAATGTGCCAATTTCCACCAGCAGCAAGAGAAATGCCCACCATCCTTGCCAAGATCCACACTGACACTGCTCCTCACCTGTTGCCAATCTGATAGGTGTGAAATGGGATCTCGTGGCTGCCTTAGGCAACTCCCGGCTCCGCTGAGCATCTCTTCTCTTTCTTGGTCATTTGTATTTCCTCTTTCAAACTGTGTATTTCCTCATTTTTCTGTCTAGCTTTTATCTTTTTCTCATTGATAGTTTTGAAAATAATCTCTGTACAAATTTGTTACATCTACTTTTCCTAGTCTAATTTTTCTCTTTAACTTAAAATATCTTTCTTTGTACAGAATTTTAATGTTAATGTATCAATCTCTTCCTTTTTCATTAGTTTCTTTTTGCATTTTGTTAATATTTTCCTTTCCTTTCCCAATGTCATAAAGGTAGGCCACTTTGTTTTTGTTTTCTTTCCCCTAAATATCTTATATACACTTAGGCCTTTAGCCCTTTCTGGAATTTAGTGTTGTATAGTGTGGGTTGAAAATCTAATTGTTTCTCCATGTGAACAGTCAGCTCTCCCAGAACCACTTATTAAATAACCGGTCCATCTTTTCCCATCCGTTTGGAGCTACTTTGCTGGCATGCACAGGTTCCCACACATGCTTGGGTTTGAGTCCATTCCACTGATGGGCAGGGCCATCAATGGGCCAGTGCCAAATCACTGTGATTACTACAGTGTCCCTCCTTCCTCTTCTTCCTCGAGCTTGTCTGGAGGTTTCTTGAGCTCCTCTATCCCATATGAATTCTAAAATCTCTTTATAGATTCCATATACAATCCTGGTGGGGCTTAAATGGTATTTCATTGAATTAGCAGATTAATTTAGGGGCAACTAATTTTCAGGAGTCGGAGGTGTGGCTCAGTGGTAAAGCATTTATCTAATACGCATGGCCTTGGGTTTGATTCTCAGAACCTGGGGAGGGGGGAGAAACTTTATCATTTTCTCTATAAAATTCTCCCTTTAGAAAAAAATCCCTAAGAACCTTAAAGCTTTTATGCTGGCATGAATCATAGTTTGTGTTTTCAGAGGCTGATGTGCTGGAAGCTAGTGTTGCTGTAGCAGCCCACTCCACTCCAAGTTCTAATAGTTCATTTCTAGGTTCCTTTGGATTATACATGTAGTTGGGCCAACTGTCCATTTGACTCTTGCTAATCTTTATTCCTTAAAAAAACTTTTTGAATTATCTGACTACAGAGACAAGTCTAATTTCTAATGATGCCAATTTTTTTTTAATGGAAAGGACCCTGAATCTGTAAAGACAGTGAAAGAGAGACTTCATTCAAGAAATGAAAATAACCACTGGCATAAATTTAACACAGGGCCATGTTAGCTGAATGAATTACCGGTTGTATGAAAGAAAGTAAAACAATCAAGCAAGACCTTCCAACACAGTCACGGGGAGTGGATGGGGAAACCAGGGTTGAGTCTGACAGGTACAGAACCTAACGTTAATTGGCCATTAAGGGTTTGTAGGAAGAGTCACACAAAGGAGATCTCAGATTGGAGAATACAGCAGGTGACATACGCCTACCATGTGGAAGCAAACAGCTTCCCTCTCTCGCTTCACCCTGTTTACTCACCTATAAATCAAAGCTAATAACATCTACATCTTATTTATGAGTCACAAATTCTCCTGGTTGAAAAGGGCAATTGGGTTTTTAAAGAGTTCTTAGTGAGTGGGTAGAGGCTGGAAAGCTCCGGGCCTTTTCCACATTAGCAGTGCACTTAAAGGTGGGGAAAGAAAAGCTAGTTTGGGAAGAGTAACAGGCCTTGCTTGAGTAATTACACCCAAGCCATAGAGACAGTTCCTATCCCCAACCAGCCAGCCTTCAGTTCAGAAATGTTCCTATGGTGTCTGTCAATACCAGGCCCACTGAGCTCAATGACAGGTTTGTGGAGTCCACCCTGGCAGCACTGTGCAGAAGTGGAGAGACGGTCAGATACCTGGGAGCATCCCAGGAGAAGAGGTGCTTGCAGGGAGAACCTTACCCACAGGCAAAACCAGGCAAGCAGACTCCACTCACAAGCAACTCAGCCATGACAGTTGATCCACAGGCCAGCATGAGCAGGAGTCAGGCATGGTTATTCCAGAGTACAGGAATGTCAAGGGGGAGGCGGCTGTGCCCCTCCGCATCTCTCCAGCAATGTCCAAGACCTACAGCTCAACTTCGGCTCCTCTCAGCTTATGTAATTGTGGGACCCCATATCTCAGGCACTTGGTAATTCATTGCACAGTTTGAATCAATTTTGGCTGAAGTCAATAGCTGGGCCACCTGGGCAGGGCAGCAGAGAATGATAGTAGTCTGGGGTCCTAAGCAAGCAGGAGAGCCTTCTTCAGCCCAGACAATCAGCTGGAGCTTTGACAGTTACAGGAAAATGAAGTCCCTGTTTACCTCAAAGATGTTTGAAGACACGAAAAACATACCCTTGTGCTCTTCAGATAAACCCTGCCCTGCCTCCTGAGTACCATGAAGGTGACATCAAAGAGCAGAAACCATCCTTCCAGGAAGCCTCCCACCCCACAGCTGCACCAACACCCAAGTAGCAACATCACAGAGATCAGGACCAAGCACTTTGCTGGCTTCTGTCACAGATAATGAGGAAACGAAATTGACCACTGTCTGGCACTTGGGTTTGAGTTATGAGGCGGCACTTCCCTGACACTCTACTTGACTCTCTAGAGTGTTTCCTTTGTAGATTTGTTAACTGCCCCAAGAGGTCTCCTGGTGGGACTGAACACTTGAACCAGCTGTGGCCCTCCACGGGCCATAAACTGGGATCAACCCACTCCATTGCCCCTCTGCAGGGTTCCGGCGGGGAAAATGGCCCTGTGTTGGCAGTGCTACCGAGCTATCTGCCTTCCTGCCCATGCACAAGGCCTTGGGTTTCACCTAGCACATGAAAGGCCAGGCATGGAGTACCTCCAAGTGGTAGGAGGATCAGAAGTTCAAGGTCACCATTCTTGGCTACACAGTGTGTTCTAAACAGCCAACCTAGGGCTACATGAGACCTGTTACAAAACATAAATAAATGACACTTGTCTTTTCTTGCTGATTGACAATAGATGCCAATCCATGCTATTTTCAGGGAAAGTGCTACTGCCTTTGATTGGCGCCTGCTTCTCAACAACATTGGGGTCATCCCAAATGACCACATTTTTCCGGATAAGCCAGTCAAGGAAATGACTTGCCTAAAGTCACTCCAGCAGTGTGCATTTAAATAGCTGCCTTTCCAACCGCAGCAGAGTCGCAAAGCAAAATCAAAACTATCTCCCTGGATGTCTGGGTCCCGCTTCCAATCGCGGGGTCCTGCGCGGTCCAAGACTTGACTCCTGGAGCGGGCACCCGGCCGGCCGCTGGGCCTCCGGGAGTCGCAGAGAGCGGGTCCCCGCGCCAGGATCACGTCGCCCACCCAGCGGCTCACAGCCCTGGCTCCTGCACCGAGCCCAGAGCCCCGCGCCGTCGGTCAGAGCCCGGTGGCCGGCGTGGTGTCACGGGGCGCGGCGGACACCGAGGCCAGCGCGCAGCACCCCAGGGAGCTCCCACTCCCGCGCAGCCGGGCAGGTGTCCCCGCTGGGCACCGGGAGCGCGGCGACTCCCCGGGCCTGGGACCCGCGGCCTTCGGCCGGCCACCCGGTCTTCGGGGCCGAGGGTCCCACGCGTCCCACTCCCCGCGACTACCGCGAGCGCGCGGGCCGAGCCGTGCCGGCGCGGCGGGTGGCGGGGGACCGGAGTTGTCCCTCCCGCGCCCCGCGTCCCGGTCCCGCCCGCCGGCCTCGGGGAAAGTTTGGGGCGAGCGGGGCCGGCCGCACTCACCTGGCCCAAGTTGAGGTAGCCGTGCGCCGCGGCCACGCGGTCCGCCGCGGCGGGGCCGCCCAGCACTTGCACTGCCCAGTGGTTGGTGTAGACGGGGCGCGGCGGCGGCGCGGGCGCGGAGCAGGCGGCGGGCAGCGCGAGCAGCAGCAGCCAGCGCCAGGGCCCGGGGGTCGGCCGGAGCCGGGGCCCGCCGGCGCCCCGAGCGTCCCCTGCGCCCCGCGTGGCGGCGGCGGCGGCGGCCCGGGGCGGCGCGCGCGGAGGCATGGCAGCGGCGAGGCTCGCGGCGCCCGAGCGGCGAGTGCGCCAGGGGGTGGGGTGCCGCCTTTTAAAGCCGCTCCGCGCCGGGGAAGCGCCGCCGCCGCCGCCGCGGGCGGGAGCCTGGGAGGAGGAGGAGGAGGAGGTGGAGGAGGCGGCGGCCGGCGCGTTCCGGCCCGCGCGGCGCGGGGCCGCCCCTGGGCCAGTGCTCGAGCGGCCAGACGCCCGCCGGAGCCCCGGACCGGCTCCCACCGGGGAAACTTCTCCGCGGACTTTGGGACTCCCGGGACACCGCGCTGCCCAGAGTGACAGCCTTGGACCCGCAAGTCCTGCTCAGAGCAGGGTCCTGGGTCACCCCACGGGAGTGTCGGAGCCTTCCCACTGAAGGACCCTGGAGGCTCATTCACCTGCGGGGGGACCCCCACCCCCACCCCAGCCAGACAGCCTGGCTCAACCTAGCCTGTGACAGTGAGCTGGCTTGCAAGTGTGCGGGGGTCCCGGGGAGAGACTGGAGCAAGCCTGATGGAAGGGCCGGTGGCAGGTTTAGCTGGAATGTGCTGGGGACCCGGCTTTTGGAAAGCCCTGAAGCGGCAGCTGCCTGGCCAAGAAGGATGTGCAGGTGAACACAAGGCTGACCACTGCGTGATCTTCCGCACGTTACAGTCTTGCTGAGCCTGTAAGATGGGGATAACAATGATGTCTACCCATTGGGATGTTTTGAGGATGAGGTCAGCTCATGCCTTGTAATCAGCTGTTGACAACGTTTGTTTTGATGAGCCCAGGGCCTGCCACGTGGTTAGTGTTTGGTAAACCGTGTACACTCTTAAAAGCACCCACTGAGCTGGGACCAGTCAGTGGGAAAGTGAGTTGAATCATCCTCACCCTGCTGCCTGAGGCAGCCTGGCATCCTGTAGATAATTATTTGGAATACACTGAAGAATCACACCATGAACAAGCAATGATAAAAGGTGAGGATGGCTTCAAGAACTCTGTCCTCCCAGGATTCATTGGTGCCACCTAGGTCTACACAGGAAGCAGACCCTCTCCCTGATAAATAAATACAGGAGGGAAACAACAACAACAACAGAGAGAGAGAGAGAGAGAGAGAGAGAGAGAGAGAGAGAGAGAGAGAGAGAGAGAGAGAGAGAGAGAGAGGCAAAGAACTTTGGATGGGAAGCAAGCTGCTTAGCGGTGCTCAGGTCCAGAAAGCTGTGTGCTTCCCCCTTGCTTGAGTCTGTAGCCTGGCAGATGGAACTGGAGGGACAGGGAGAGGGAAGGATCTGCAGAGAGGGCCACCTGAAGTCCTTTCCTGTCCCCTCTTAGGAGTCCTTGGGTTTTGTAACCCACATGATTCATTCTTTCTACAGGCGTGAGTCACCCTAATGGAGGTGGGAGAAAGGGAGGAGGCAGGGTGGGAGGCCCAACCCCGACTAGCCAAATTGTGTGCACAAGAGCTCCTCCCAAGGAACCCTTGTGGAACCTAGGGATCCCTGAACTTTCCTTTTCTGCCCCAGATCCACACCTGCCCATGTCCAAGTGGGGGCAGCTCTCTGGGCAGTCAGTCCAGGCATTGCCAAATCCAGGCCCCTGTGTCACACACGGCTTGCATACTTTATGGTCCCTGCCTGCTGGAAAGACATGAGGTCCTCACACAGTGACCAGCCCTGGAGGAGAACATGCCATGCGTGGTGGGAAGAAACAACACCCAGAGAGCCCTTTGTATGTCTCTGCCCAGCCAGCTGGCCCATGAAGAAGTGACTGGGTGGAGGCAGGGTGGAGTTAGCCTTGTTCTGCCTTTGTCTAGCAATCCACCTGGGCACCTTGTGTCACTTTTTGGGCCCTTGTTGGCCAGCCTATGTCAGAGTTATCCCAGATCCAGTGTTACACGTCAAGTGCATGACCTGCTTTAAGATACTCCGTGCCACACACAATCTAGGTGACTGTAGAGCACTTCCTACCTCCCAAGAGGGCACCCCCACCACAGCAGTGATCTTGACAGGCAGAGATAAGGGTTTTCCATAATAATTTGGTAGATTAAGGGATTCAGCCCACTGAACTGAGAGGAGACTAAAACGCATCTGAATTTTTATTTGGAGGGATCAGAAATTATTTTATTAACAAGGCTGGTCCATTGGGACTGAACTTTACATTTGTTGTGTAAGTACCTGGGCTGTAGCATGGCTCCAGCGCTGTAGGAAGACCAGCCTTCCAAAATGAACATCCTAAATCAAATCTCCTCCTGTGAGCTTCCTATTGATTTACGTGGTGACAGGATTAACTCAATCACAGAGTCCCGGCCCTTTGCATTGTGATACGATCTGTAATAAAACTTGGCTCATCTCCCTGCAAGGAGGGGATTTCATTACTCAGGCTCCGTTCTCCAGATGGCCCTGGGGGGGTGTGCACAGCTCCCAGCAGGGCAGGGGGCTGCTGCTTCCCTAGATTGAGGTCAGCTGGGCTGGGGAGGAGCAGGACAGATGAAAAAGTGATTGGAGCCTGGCCATGTCTCAGAAGTTGGAAAACACTAATACCGAGATGTGACGCTTCTGTTCATATCTTTCCAAGCCAGGTGAAAAGAGGAGCACCCACCGGGAGGGCACCATGGAACCTGTGTCCTTATGGTCCTTGCAGCAAGGACAGGGTTGCTCAGCTGAGTCCTGGTATGCTACCATGGGACAGCCTTTTGGGATGATTTGAAACAGAATCTGATTTAAAATTCCCTGCATTTAGACAGTGGAAACAACACACTGCATCATGGATATGTGGGTTGGGCAGGTTGGAGAGACAGCTTTCAAACACTGTCTGATGGGCACCACCTTCAGGATGCTGGAGTAGAAGCGCTCCAAGCCCAGCTCACCACACCACTTAACTTGCTGTGTCCTCAGACTACTTGCTTGTTTCCTCTGCCATCATGGAGTGACTGCTGACCCCGTGCAGGACACTGTGGGGATGACAGGATGTGGAGCATCTTATCCAGTAAGTGTTCTGTATATGACAGCAGTGGTGTACCCAGTGGGATACAGTGAGTGGATGGGGCTGCTGAGCTGTCCCACTGCAGGGTTCAAGGTGCAGGAGTATACTGTCCTGATCCATACCATGTGTATTTCTTCACATTTTTTAAATTTAAATTTTTCACCAGTTCATACATATATACAAATGCATTTTGGTCCCACTGCCCTCCACTACCATCTCCCTTCCCCTTTCCTTACATATTATGATATCTTGGCCATCATCATTGATTGGGACTGAAACCAAGATCTTCCAGAGTGGGGTTGTGTTTGTTTCTGTCGGGGACTTGGGGGCACTACCTCCTTGGACCCCATAGGATGACCTCAGACTGACCCACTCAGGGTCCAATGATTAGCACAAGACACTTCTTCCATTTTTCGCCTTCCATCAGGGCCAAGGCAGAGCCTGGATGGTTCCTTACTTTCCTTCCCTCTTTGTGCTGTGGGTTTCTCATTTTCTTCTATGCTGATGATGTGGCCTTTTACTGTCCTAGATTTATGGAGGGCTCTGCTGTGACATGTTCCATCCTGGAATTTTCTTTTTATAATACAT
Source organism: Zapus hudsonius (assembly GCA_004024765.1). Classification (NCBI taxonomy): domain Eukaryota; kingdom Metazoa; phylum Chordata; class Mammalia; order Rodentia; family Dipodidae; genus Zapus; species Zapus hudsonius. The sequence goes on along the minus strand of PVHP010004521.1, from coordinate 47,192 downwards.
TAAATAATGGTGCATGTTTTAATTAAGAACATCTGATATTTGATAGCAGATAGTATTAATGCCTTAAGACATACCATAATGAAGAGACCTGTCTGAATCTTTCAAATGTATTTACCATGCATTTTTCCCCTTGTTGTGGCTTCTATTAACATCCCACAGGAAGGGCACAGAGCCTACAAGTTTGTAGTGTTCCTTTTATTTTCCATGAAAATTTGCTGTGGCTACTTTGGCAAGGAAAATACTCTTTCTGCATTGGCTAGTTTGAGCTTTAAAATGTTGCATCTCTATCAGGAGGTCACAGGGCTGCATTTTGTTCAAAGTTGTGAAGCTTAAAGGGAATTCCTGGAAGCCGTGATAAACTTTACATTCCTGGGGCCAGGTGAGCAGCAAAAGTGCCCAGTCTTGGTGTTGAATACTGCTGGCGTCAATGTCTCCTGCATGAGCCAAGGGCGAGTTGAGCTCTACCTGCCTTTCCTTCTCCCAGAAAAGCCTTTGCCAGGCCCTGGTCTTCTGCAAGCCCTAGGTTCCCCAAGCCACGCCCACTTCTCTCCCTACTTGCTTTTCTTTCCCCTCACTCACCCCAAGTCCCCTCTACAGTCAGGGTCCTTCTTGGCCCCTGCAGCTCCATGCTTTACCTCTTTTCATGTGCTTTGTACTGTTAAGTTTCCCTCATTCATACTAAGCTTTCTTCTCTTCTCAGGGAGGCACAAACACCTAGTGTCAGGAGGGCATGGGGTATTTCCTGGCCCATTCTGCATCTCTGGTTTGACTCACCCTTCATATATTTGCATCACAGTGTCTTAAGGCAGAGCCCTGTGGAAATGGCTCTCCCTGTATTTGTGTTTCTTTCATGAACCCTCAGGTAGAAATTTAGTGTTTCAAAAAGCTGAACCTGGGCTAGAGAGATGGCTGAGTTGGTAAAGAGTTTGCTGTGCAAGCATGAGGAACTGAATCCAGATTCCTACTACCCACTTAAAAGCCAGATGTGGTGGCACGGAGTCTCAGTGTTGGGGAGGTGGAGACAAGGAATCCTTGGGGTGAGTCGGTGAATTTCGGGTTCAGTGAGAGAAGGTAGAGAGCGATAGAGGAAGGCTGACATTGACCTCTGGCCTCTACATGCACATGAATGCATACCTGTACACATGTGCTCCCTCATACATGTAAATACACATATACACAAGTGTGTAACCCCTCCATACATACATATTACCAGATGAAACTCTCCGAGATGCTCTGCATGCCTAAGAAAGAGGTTTACAGTGTGTCTGGTTCCCCTTTTGCCTTGACAGAATTCCAGAGGCTGAGAGCCACATGGGACAGAAAATCACAATTGTTTATTTCCTCCCTACTGTAGCAATTAGGATGCTTTTGGTTACAAAATACTAGATGACCAACTAAAAGAAGTGCAACCAAGGGTGCTGAGCTGTCACTGCCACCCAGAACTTCCACTGGATCAGCAGCCTTCAGCTTCTTGTCTTCTGAATTCAAATGATGAAATCCATGGACCATAAAGGGTGAAGTTTAGAGATGTTATTACAGCGTGTTCTAGAGCTTATGAGAAGGAAAGAAGGCAATGCTCCTGTATAACAGGAAGGGCCAGAGAGGTAACCCCAACAATAAAGATGCCCAGACTGTTTCACCAGCAACACTTGGGAGTAGGTACATTGAGGTGTTTGTTAACTCAGCACCTAAGGGACACCAGAATTCAGACAGACTCTGTAGCAGCAGTCAGTTATTGGGTGGAGGGGGGCAATGTCTCTGGATATTCCCCCACCATGGCTTTTACAATCTTTTTGCCCCTCTTCTGAAAAATTCCCTGAGCCATGGTGGGTGAGTTTAGGTCTACTGTAGCATTGAGCTCTTAGCAGCTTCTGGACTGCTTTGGAATGTTTTGAGTATCCTGTGTCTGTCTCCATCGTCCTGGCGCAGGTTGAGGGGCTCGCTGTGGGAGCAGCACTCTGACTCATCTCACCACTTCCTCTGTGGTTTCACCTGGATCCTATATGATGTGCTATGGGTGCTCACCTCTCGCCCTGCCCAGAAGTCTGCTATCATTTCTGCTCTTGCTGAAGAATTAGGTTGCCCATGGTTCTCGCTGCCTTCTGAAAAATAATAGACTTGTATACCTCACCTGCCTGGAGCACACAGGCCCCAAACACGTGGGTTCCCTTACCAGTCTGGGGTGCATGGCCCAACACACGATCTCCTCTTTCTTCTTTTTTTCTTTTTTTTCGGTTTTTCGAGGTAGTGTCTCACTCTAGCCCAGGCTGACCTGAAATTCACTATGTAGTCTCAGGGTGGCCTTGAACTCCTGGTGATCTTCTTACCTCTGCTTCCTGAGTGCTGTGATTAAAGGCATGCACCACCACGCCCAGCATGCTCTCCTCTTTCTATTTCTGTTGTGTCCTTTTCATATAGATTCTGGGAGGCAAACAGGCACCAAAAGAAATATTTATTGGAAGGAAGGAAGAGAGAGAAGAGTGGGGAAGGAAAGAAGAACAGTAGGAAAAGCAAAAGGTGTTATTAAAATGAACACATTCACACATTAAACAATAGCAAAGATCAGCCTTCAGGAGTGTGGCTTTGACCTTCCCCATATCCCCCAAGCCGATATGTAAGCAGAGCCGGAAGATGGGTGATCCAATTATAGGTCATGCATCTTTCTCCTCTATGGAGATACAACTTGACTCCAGGATGGGTTTCAAATTTATTGACCAGGTATTGTACACAGGTGAGAGTAATTTAGGAACTTGGTGTCCCTCCCTGGATAGGGCAAGTGGAGCCAGGCAGAAGACTAGGTAGGAATGGGAGGTTTGCAGTTGCAGGAGAACAGGTAGCAGTCCTGGCTACTCAGTTTCTTAGAAGCTTCATGTATCAATGGATGATGGGGAAGTACAGAATGAGGAGTCTGCTGGGGTGCAGTAGAAATGAGGTAACAGGATGAGCTATTGGGGTTCTTCCCTGGCTAACTCTTCTAGATCCCACAGTTTCTGTCTTCCCCTAAGAAAACAAAGACTGGAAGGCATACACCATGCCACTCTGTCTCTTGCTCTGTCCCTGATGCCCAGAGAGCCACACCGTGTGTAGGCTGCTGCTTCAGGTGCTATTGACTCTCCTGACCCTTATCTTTTCTTTTCCTGGATTCTTCCCTTAGGATGAAGTTCCTCAGCCCACATACACTAGAAAGGCCCCTAGCCTTCCTAGACCTGATGTGCCTTTCGAACCTCTGTGCCTGTCTTCTGCTTTTGCTCTTCCCCTGCCTGATGCCCAGCTCTCCATCACCCACTACCCACCCTATGCCCAGCATAGGGCATTTTATATGACTTATGAACCCACACGATGCCCAGCTTTGTATTGCCTAGCACCTGCCCTATGCCCAGTTCTGCATCGCCCAGCACCTGTACCTGGGAAGCTCAAAGCAAGTGGAGAAGAAATAGAACCTCCCTGACTAGTCTCACTTGACACTCATTGTCACACACCTCCTGTGATGACATCTTAGCCTGGCTCTCCTCAGTGACTGCTTCTGTCCTTCGCCCAACTCCACACACCCACTCTCAGGTGGCCACCTTGCTTTCGTCTTCTCAGGAAGATGGCCCTCTGCCAGTGGCTCTGCCCATCCAGCACTGCTGTCACAATGGGTTCTTGCCCACTGAGGACCTCCTCTGTCCTGTTCTGGATCCCAACCTCCTCCTTTTCAAGGATACCCTCCATCACGGTCACTCTGGACTTATCTCGTGCATTTGCAGACATGCTGCCTGTATCTATGAAAACCATGCTTAACTCCCATTTCTCTTCTTCCCTTTCTGCATACAAAACCAGAAAAGCTGCCTTACTTGCTTGTCAGCTCTTCCCCACTGGTGTCTAGCCCACCCTCACAATGCACCCACAAGACTCTCATCACCCACCACCAGCATCCATGATACTAAATTGATGGTATCTTTTAGTCCTCTCCTTTGAGACCTTCTTGCAACGTTTATCTGACCAAGCACCCCTCATCCCTAAAGCCTAGTTTTTGTGGGACTTCTGACACCCTCCTCTGTACCACCCACTCTCCCAGTTCTCCTCCTACCCTAAGGCTCCCTGGCCAGTTCCTTCCTGCCATGGGACTGCCTCAAGCCCTGATTCTGGAACTTCTCTCTCCATCATAACTCCTCCAGTGATCTGTCATCCTGGTGACTTTAGATATTTGGCACATGCAGGTGACTTGAACCTCAATTCCAGAAGACAGATACCTTCTCCACTTGAATGTCTAAGACACATTACAAACACTAACTTCCTCATCTCCCATCTCCCCCAAACTCCCTCACTCCACACCACTATTGTTTGGATGCAGTTGACTGTGTCTCCCAAAGGTTCCTGTGTGGAAATTTAATCCCCACTGTGACGCATTAAGAGGATGGAAGCCTATGGTGTTGAGAGGTGGGGCTTGTGGGAGGTGATGAGGATTAGATCAGGCCCCTAGGGTGCACCCCAGGAGAGGCATGGGCACATATGTGTCTAGTGTTTTGTGTCTCTTGTCACATGTAACCCTGTACCATCTTGGGACTCTTCCAGGAAGAAGGCTGTTACTAGATGTACATTTAGAACCATGAGCCAGGACAAACCTCTTCCTTTTAATTTATACATTACAGTAATGCAGAATGGTTAATACAGATCTGCTCCCATCCTCTTCCTTGCCACAGCAAATGCCAGCTCCAAACTTCTCACCTTCTTATACTTTAGACCACAGCCTGAGCTTACCCTTGACCCTGCCCCTGCCACTCATGTCCATACTGTCAGTGAAGCCAGTGTGTTCAACATGAGAAATCCACCCAGGGTCTAACTACTTCTCACCACACCCTCTACTGTCTTCTTGGGCCAAGTCAATTCTCCTAGCTTCCTAAATAGCTCCTTTATTCTGCCCTGTCCCTTTTAATCACTCCTCAGTGTGGAAGATCCCCATAGCTTTCAGTGTCACCAGAGAGAAATCTAGTCATAAAATGTGCCAAGGCCTCACATGGTCCCCTAAAGTAAAGCCTGTCAAGTACCAGAAGAGCATTGAACTGGATGGTCAAGGCTTCCCAGGGGAAGCAATTTTTAAGCTGAGCTTGAAGAAATAAACAGGAAATAGCTAGAGAAGTAGTCCATCAGTCAGGTCTAAGCAAGAAAACAGAAATCACACTAAATATTTATGGTGAGGGAAATTGATGACTCTGGTGATGGAGCAGCAATCCAAGGACAGCAGTCTCCCTGCTCCTGATGGGACATGACTGGCAAGAGTACCCACCAGGGGAGCAGCATGGCAAAGCTCTGGGGTGAGTGAGAGAACCAGGAACATTGATTGTGAAGGGAGGGTCTTGGGAGAGGGGACAAGAGGGACTGCCAGAGGTCAGCCTGCCAGCTCCATGAGCTTTGGCAGGAATTTGGACTTGCTCATGAGTTGAACAGAAAGGAGAGGAGGAACACGTCCATGCTCCCAACAGCCTAGCTTCAGTGGTCCCAAACCTGTACCTGCAGCCGGACTTCAAAAGGCCATATCTTGATTTCCATAATGTCATCTTCTTACTCAATGTCTGTCATTGGTCTCCTCAAACCCAGAGCCACCTGCACCAGCCTCCTCACCCCGTTCACAGCCTACAGGGCTTCAAGGCTTCCCTATGGTGCTTATTTATATGTGTCCTCCGTCCTGTGACCCAGTGAGGTCTCTGCTTGGCGCCTCCTCTCTGACAAGTCCTTCCTTACCCATTCCAGAAGCTCCTCTCCACACACACTTAGCTGTCCCCCATAGCTTACTACGTGTCCCTCTCTCAACCACTGCCCCTCAGTCCCACTCCTCACCTGTCCCCAGACTCAATTCCTAGGCCCTCCATCCTTCTTCCAGATATCAGGATGGAGCCCAAGCCCAGACAACATGGCTTCATTCTTCTTGGTCTTCCTGCCTTACTCTAGGACCATGGATGTTCCCATATTCAGGCTCAACCACTTAAGCCAACATTTCCTCACTGGCCTGTCATTCTCTACACCACTTTGGGAAGCCTTCTCTAGCCACAACTACTTTCTCCACCTTGACTTACCCTGCCTGTTGTCCCAGGCAGAATGGCCATGTTGCCTCCTGCTAAGGAGCCCAACTAGAGTCTTGGCTACTCTCTTTAGGATGTGCTTTCTGTGCCCATCACCAACCAACCCCCTCCACTGATAAAGCAAAGCCTCGGACACAGTGATGATGTGGCTTGCTCTACTTGTGTTCAATCAAAGCAAAGCTTCTTTGAGGACCCCTGAGTAAAGGGACCTAGACAGAGCAACAGGAAGTGGGAGCAATGTGTGCAAAGGCCTGATGCACAGGAAAATCAGAGGGGAGGTAGAAGGTGGGGAGCACTGATTGACAGTGAGGGAGAGCTGGTAAGGGAGCATTGGTTGGCATGAATGTCACAGCAGGGCCAGGAAAGGACTCCAACAGGTTTTGAACACACTGGTTAAAGGTCTGGATGTCACATAAAAATATGACCACCAACTTGAATCCTAAATATCCCTCCCTCTAGGTAATCTCTTCATCACTATTAAGTCACAGTGACTTTTCATAAAAAGGAAAGAAAAGAATATTTGTCTGTCATAGTCAGCCACATGCCGCTGGGATGAATCTTCAAACCAGGCACAGTTTATGGGAGGAAAGGATTTATTTGTAGCTATAGATACAGGGGAAGTTCCAGAATGCAAAAGAGGCTGCTCCCCTTTCACAGGTCCAAGCAGAGAGAAAAACCCATCAGCTACACCACACACAGAACAGGGAATAGTGGGGGGGGGGCAAAGAGAATTTTTTTTTCTTTATATAGACTTAGGGTGGGGTCTTGCAACCCTATCCCAGACTTAATGGCTTCCTGAGTCTCTGGAATTTCCTTCCTGCACTTCTCACACAGGAAAGGATGTTTACTTCCAGCTTCTTTGAGCTTCTTTACATCCTGCCCCTTGCTGAGAGGCTGCCTTCCTGTAAACATCCTCAGAGACCCACCCAAGAAAATTAAAAAGATCAAGTTGACAACAAAACCTAACCATCACAAGTCCACCCCTTTTCTTTTTTTAAAAAAAAATATTTTATTTATTTATTTTCAGGCAGAGAAATACAGAGATAGAGGGGGGGGAGAGCACCAGGGCCACCACTTTGTGGGTCTGGCATATGTGGGTACTGGGGAATTGAACCTGGGGCCTTAGGGACTAGAGGCAAGTACCTTAACTGCTGAGCCATCTCTTCAGCCTCCACCCCTTTTCAACTTGACATCAAACCATATCTCCTTACATCATGCTTAATTCCTAAATGAAGACAGTAACAAGATCATAATTCCGCCTAAAATTATATAACTCTCTCATGTACAATTGGAAACGCATAATCTCCCCCCAACACAAGGCAAGGCCCCTTAATTTAGTTTTGTAAAATCAAAACAAGTTACATTTAATGGCACAGAGTAAACATTTTCAACTTCATTGAGGCATATAAGGAAAGACTGGATCAAGGCAAACTCAACATTAGGCAAACATCCACATCTGCAGTTCAAGTCTCATAGCACAACCAGTGAATGACAGTCTCTGGATTTTCTGAGTCTGTCCCTCCAGCTTGGCTGAGTACCTGGGGAAACTTCCATTCCAAGCCAACAGCACTCCATGGTAGCCCTTGGAAAGTCCTGGTATGTCCAAAACTTCTTCGGGTCTCTCCAATGCAAACCATGGTCCATCATCCAATGGCTTCACTTGCCAATCAGGGACTTCACGCCCTGTTCCAAATACCACATCTCTGCAGCGGCTCCTGGAACCATGTGCACTTCACGACCCACTCTACACATGCATTTCTCATGCTTCCAAAAGCAATACCAGGTATGCAGGACACAGCCATGTCATTAATTCAGGGACAAAATAGACATGACTTTGAAGAGCAGATTCCTTTCTTTCAGTGATTTCCTTTCTAAAGAGTTTGCACAGTCCATCTTTCTGAGCTTCCTGGGTGGAAACACCTCTGGCATCTCTCCATTATTTCAATGTAAAGCAGTTGGGCCATAATCAAAAGTCAGTTTCTGCCAGTAAGTTAAACCTGCTTTGAGGTTTTTTTTTAACTTCAAATCTTAAATTCTCAGTCCCATATCCATAGCCAAGCACACAGTCCATTACTTAAATTTAACCTTGGTCAAACTCTCTGGGCATGGGCAGTAGGATGCATCCACCCCTTGACCTAGGCACACACTTCTATTAAGGTTTTCTGCAATCTCTCCTTCCCTGTAGAAAGTTTACAAGCCAAGCCTCCAAATGCAATTCTCTCTGCACTGAGCATTTCCAAATTCTCATCAAAATAGTCCATAAAACTTGGCTTACCGCTCTGGAAGGCATCTTCAGTTGCAAGTACCAAGTCCATGTCCATTCCTCCAGCACACAAGTTCCAGAAGATCAAAATCCACATGGTCCAATTCATCTCAGTGAATCACCCCACTCCTGGTACCAAATCTGTCTTAGTCAATACACGCCACTGGGATGAATCTTCAAACCAGGCACAGTTTATGGGATATATTTGTAGCTATAGATACAGGGGAAATTCCAGAATGCAAAAGAGGCTGCTCCCCTTTCACAGGTCCAAGCAGAGAGAAAAACCCATCACCTACATCACACACACAGAACAGGGAACAGGTAGGGGAGCAAACAGAATTTCTTCTCCTTTATATAGGCTTAGGGTGGGGTCTTGCAACCCTATCCCAGACTTAATTGCTTCCTGAGTCTCTGGAATTTCCTTCCTGAACTTCTCACACAGGAAAGGATGTTTACTTCCAGCTTCTTTGAGTTTCTTTACATTCTGCCCCTTGATGAGAGGCTGCCTTCCTGTAAACATCCTCAGAGACCCACCCAAGAAAATTAAAAAGATCAAGTTGACAACAAAACCTAACCATCACACTGTCCATCACTTGCCTGTCACTTTCTGTCATGTATATGGTGGTGTGGCCCTGTGGGGCACTGTAGCAAGTCCTCAGTGAGTTTCTACCTGGACAAGACACACACACACACACACACACACACACACACACACACACACACACACACACACACACATCATTTGTATGGACCTAGAGGCCATCAGGAAAATTGAAGGTTTCACCACTGGGTCTCAGAGCAGGGTGATTACAAGGTCAAGACTTCAAGTGAAATAAGATCCCATTGGTGAGGGTAAAGCTTGGGGTCTAGTTCTCCAAGAAGCAGGCACAGAGGTGACATAGAATTTTGCACATGCTGTGGGGTTTCTGCTGCTTGGATCCCTGCAGGATTGCCTCCAGGGTATGCCACCAATGCTGCATAATCCAGCTACCACTTGCTGGCTGTGTGACCTGAGAGGGCACTCAACCTCTCTGCTTCATTTTCCTTGCTGTGAATGAGATCAACAGGTACCTTCTGGTAGAGAGTGCATGAGGCAGTTAGTCATGTCCAGTAATCCACAAGCTGGCAGGTAACCTCCTGAGATGCAATACTTGGTTGGAAGGCACTGATAAAGGCTGTGATGATGGTGGAAGTGTGAGCCATGTGACGGGCATAGGAATAGTGGAAGGGCAGGAGAGCCTGGCCAAGATTCATGGTGACCTTTCTAAGTCTTATGTGCTTCCTGCCATCTTGCTTATATTTATGTGGTGGACTCAGGGCTTCCAAAAATCCCCTTGAGGCTTTTTATATGCTCCTCCTTATTTATCGACCAACTCCCACAAGTCCCAGGCTCAATCTAAAGCAGGCCCATTGTGTAGTTTTTCAACACCATGTTCGCTAGCAGCCTGAGAGAACACAACTTCATGTCTCCTGGCTCTAGAGCCTCAGTAGGGTCCTTTCAAAAGGTACATCTAGAAGTCTTTTAACTTTTGAAGCTTCTTCTGTTGGGAGCCTCCAGGTCACCTGTCATAGTGTCCAATCTTTACCTCAGCAACGCTGCTGCTTCCTGTCACTTCCAGAGGTTGGACATTAGGTAACTGTGATAGTTAGGTTTTGTTGTCAACTTGATTTTTTAAATTATCTTGGGTGGGTCTCTGAGGGTATTTACAGGAAGGTAGCCTCTCGGTAGGGGGCAGGACTAAAGACGCTCAGGGGAACTAGAAATGAATACCCCTTCCTGAGAGGGCAGTGCAGGAAGGAAATTCCAGAGACTCAGGAAGCCATTAAGTCTGGGATAGGGTTGCAAGACTATAAGACTAAATGTATATATATCTTTATGGAACGTCCCCTGGATCTATAACGTCAACAAATCCTTTCCTCCCATAACTGTACCTGGTTTGGAGATTCATCCCAGTGGTATGTGACTTGACTGTGACAGTGTTGGTACCAGGAGTGGGGTGATTTGCTGAGATGAATCTGACCATGTGGATTTTGGTCTTCTGGAACTTGTGTGCTGGAGGAATGGACATGGAGTTGGTACTTGCAACTGAAGACACCCTCCAGAGTGGTAAGCCAAGTTTTATGGACTATTCTGATGAGAGTTTGGAAATGATAAGTGTAGGGAGAATTGAATTTGAAGGCTTGGCTTGGGAACTTTCTAAGGGGAAGGAGAGACTGCAGAAAACTTTGTTGGAAAGACACAACTGGAATAAAGGATGGCTGCATTTTACTGCCCATGGCCAGAGAGCTTGACCAAGGTTGAATTTAAGTAGTGAACTGATACATTTGGCTAATGATATGGAACTGAGAATTTAAGTTTTAAGGTTGGAAAAAATTCAAAGCAAGTTTAACTTACTGGCACAGGGACTGGCTTTAGGTTACTGAAGCTGCTATTGTCAACACATTAGCAGTCCTAGAGAAGATAGCCTAACTGCTGTATATTGAAGCAATGGAAAGGATGCCTGAGGTATTTCCACTCAGGAAGGACTGAATGATAGATTGTGCAAACTCTTTTGAAAGAAATTGTCTGGAAGGAAAAAACCTGCTCTTCAAAGTCACGATTTATTTTGTCCCTGAATTAACAACATGGCTGTGTCCTGCATACCTGGTATTGGTTTTGGAAGCATGAGAAATACATGCATGGAGTGGGTCATGAAGTGCACACAGTTCCAGGAGCCACTGCTGAGATGTGGTATGTGGAACAGGGCGTGAAGTCCCTGTTGAGCAAGTGAAGCCATTGGAAGATGTACCGTGGTTTGCGAAGGAAACCAAAAGATGTGTTTGATATACCAGGACGGTTCAAGGACTACCATGTTGTGCTGTTGACTAGCTGGAGGGATGGAATTGGAAAATCCAGAGAATGTCAGTCTCTGGTTGTGATATTGGACTTGAACTGCAGATGTTTGATGTTTGCCTAATGGTTGTTGAGTTTGCATTGGTCCAGTCTTGTTATGCCTCATAGCAGTTGGAAATGTTTAATCTGTGCCATTATATGTAACTTGTTTTGATTTTATAGAACTCCCAATTAAGGGAGGTTGCCTTGTGTTAGGGGGAGATTATACATTTCTGATAGTATGTGGGATAGTTATATCATGTTAGTCAGAATTCTGATCTTGTCACTGTCTTCATTTGGAAATTAAGTATGATGCTATGGAGATATGGTTTGATGTCAAGTTGACAAGTGGCAGACTTGTGATGGTTAGGTTTTGTTGTCAACTTGACATTTTAAATTATCTTAGGTGGGTCTCTGAGGATGTTTACAGGAAAGCAGTCTCTCAGTAGGGGGCAGGATGTTAAAAAGCTCAGGGGAGCTAGAAATGAACATTCCTTCCTGGGAGGGCAGTGCAAAGAAGGAAATTCCAGAGACCCAGGAAGCCATTAAGTTTGGGATAGGATTCCAAGACCTAAAGGGGAAAGAGATTTCTCCCCCTTACCACCCCTCTGCCTCTTTGCTGTTCTTTGTGTGTGGTGCTGGTAATGGATTTTTCTCTCTGCTTGGACCTGTGAAAGTGGTCCAGTCTCTTTTGCCATTAAGGAACTTCACCTGGATCTATAGCTTCAATAAATCCTTTCCTCCCTTAACTGTGCCTGGTTTGGATATTCATCCCAGCAGCGTGTGGCTGACTGAGATAGTAACCAAACAATATTACTGTGCCTCCTGTCATTTGGATCAGGGACAGCCCTTTTTTTTCTGAGCCCTTTCTTCCCCTATCTAGAAAATTGATCTTTCATCAGAAACTAGCTATGTGGATCAGTGTGCTTCCTCTGAGCAGGTCACTGTGGCTGAGAAGAAAGCCAAAGTTCTCACCTGTGGTAGGTGGGAGGGAAGTCTGGATCCTTCTCACCCACAGCTTCATAGGTAGAAACCCAGTAAGGACTTGCTATAGTACCCCACAGGGCCATACCTATACATATATATATATATATATATATATATATATATATATATATATATATATATATATATATATACATATATGTGTCAGAAAATAACACTCAAGTCCTGAAAAATTCTAAAACTGTCTGATTTCTCATCTCCACCACTTCCTCTTTGTGCCTCAGTTTTCACAAGTGAGCACAAAATGGGCATAATATTTATGCCCCATACAAACAAATTAGTAAAGTTCTCTGACTTATGACTGGCACTTGACAGCATTGTGCAAGAGATATTATTGAAAAGCCAAACAATTAGCAGTATCTGATTGCTATGTATAACATAGAATGATCTAGAAACCTTTGTATGTGTACTCATGTATTATCATACAGGTGTGCTTACCAGCCTTACCAGAGCCCTGCATCTTCCCCAGAAGAGACTTGTGAGCTAACTTCTGATACCCTCTGGCATCACACACTGACAAGTACCATATGACCCACGGATGCCAGCCCCTCCCTGTGTGTGCCTACTTCTACCTGAAGGCTGTGTGTCCAGTGGTTCTTAACTTGCCCTGTGCAGTGTTTCCCCTTGCTCTTGTTTGGCAGGTGAGAAAGCTTGGGCCCAGTGGGAGGAAGGAACTTGTGAATGTCTTCACCCAACTTGCCTTCTTAGGGGAATGGCTAAGGTTCTGCTGATAAGGGGTTTCTGATGTGGCTGTAAAGAACATATAAGAGAAAAAGAAGAAGGGTCTTGGGAAATGGCTCAGTGGTTAAAAGTGCTTCTTTGTGAAGACTGATGGCTGGGATTCAATTCCCCAGGCTCGGGCTGGTGAGATGGCTCAGCGGTTAAGGAACTTGCCTCCAGTGCCTAAGGCCCCGGTTCAATTCCCCAGTACCCACATAAGCCAGACCCATAAGGTGGTGGCCCTGGTGCTCGCTCTCTCTCTCTCTCTCTCTCTCTCTCTCTCTCTCTCTGTATCTCTCTGTTTGAAAATGAATAAATCAATTCCCCAGGCTCCACATAAAACCAGATGCAAGATGGTGCATGCATTTGTGGTCCCAACAGGATTACACCAGTAGGAGGCAGAGCCATGAGAATCTGCTTGTTTGCAGCCACAAGGGACCCTGTCTCAAAGAAGTTACCTGGAAATTGTCCTCAGACCTCCACATGTACCCATTGCAAGTGGAGATGAGCACTCGTTCAAACACACACACACACACAAATAAATAAAAAAGGCAGAGGCTGGATACATAGCTTAGTGGTAGAGCACTTGCCTAGTTTGTACAGGGCCCAGGGTTCAATCCCAAGAATATATACATATACATACATATATATATATATATATATATATATATATATATATATATATATATATATATATATATATATATTAGAGAGAGAGAGAGAGAGAGAGAGGCAAAAGAGAAGGCCCAGAAATGCAGAGGTCCTGTGCTTGATACCAAACAACCAGCGGTTCTCTTGGATAAAAACTCAGGCCTTACAGGAGAGGAAGCAGAATTTTCAAGTTGATCTGTCTGCGTGTCAGTAGAAACCTGGCCATTGGTGACCACCTGCAGACACCCCATCAGAGCTATAGCCCAGGCTTCTCCCCACAGCTCTGCAGCTTCATTGGCACTATGGCCATAGAGAAGGAGGGAGAGGAAGAGGCACAGGGAATCCCAGCCCAGCCAGCCCTAACTGGGAACGAACCTGGCAGTGGCAGACCTGAGAGCTACCTTGATTGTCTGTCATGTGCCCAAGACCCCACCCTACTGAGGGCTGTGGGAAGTGAGTCCCTGGGTGGTAGTGATACCAGGCGTTTGGGATAGTCATTCCTAGATGGGCCCCTTGCTGCCCCGTGCTGGCCCTTGTGTGAGCTCATTCTTCAGATGCTGACTGCAACCCCTGAGGCCATGGGAAAGGACAAGTTACTATCATCAGTGCTCCAGAATGTTCCCTGAGTCTGCCCCCAGGACATGTCTAAAAGTCAAGTCTACTCCTGTCATGGTGTTCAGGAGTTGAATTATACCTTCTTTAAGAAAGAAAAAAAATGTCTTCTCTCCAGAGTAGCACTGGGACACCAAATGAGCTCCACCATCAAATATGAATATTCTCTGAGAAATAAAAGTTATGGTGCACTTAAAAAGGAGCATGTTATGTCAGCACTGGAGATAAGACAATTTATTACTACCTACAAAAAGAAGACCCTAATGACGAGGTGGAAGCTGGCTCTGCGGGCTGTGAATTATGAGCCATTCTCTCCCTGGCAGGAGTAAATCCGCTTGTCACTCACAGTGTTCCTGGCTTGACAGGTGCAGACAGCTGGAAGTGGACCCAGACCCAATCTCAAGTCCATTACCTGGGAGCTGCTGGGCCCTGCAGCCCTGCATAGCTCTGCTTGGACAGGTGCACATTCACTGACATCTCTAGTCACAGCTTGGGACAGGTGTCCTTTCTGCCATGAAAAGTCAACCAGTGTTGGTAGGCTTCTAACAGTCAGAGTGCAATGCAGAAATCAGCAGGAGCAGATTCAAGATGGAAGCCCTGATTTGGGGTCTCTGACTTGAAGAAAAAGTACCCACAGCCTCTCTTGGAGTGTGTTTTCCTCAACTGAGAAAAGACAGGTTGGGCTAAGAGGACAAGTCAGTCGGTAGAGCCACTCCCACAGGCATGTGCTTGGAGCAAAGTGCTGAGCTTCCCTGCTCAAGCAGACTGAGGGACATCTGTCCCAGAGGCCTTCATGCTCCAGGAAGCCAAGCTCAGATTCAGGGACAATCCACATTTTTCAAATTCACTGAAAGCAGCACCAAACCTGACATGCACCTGACCCAGACCTCTGCCTCTGGCAAAGTGCCCAACTTTTACCTTTCTGGTGGACTCGTCACCTTCCAAAAGCCACCAGCATGACAAGCCCTGCAAGTGAGCCTAGCTTCCTCAGCCCATTCAGAGGAGGGCTTCTTTTTGGATCGTACTGTCTGTAGTAGTCAGCTCCATGTTGCTGAAATGAACATCCTAACCAGGCACGGTTTAGGGGAGGAAAGGATTTATTTCAAGCTTACAGATCCAGTGGGTAAGTTTCATCAGTGGCAGAAGAAGCTGCTTCCTTACATCCAAACACAGAGAAACAACCAAATGGCCAGAAAGAAAATAAAGCCCGAAGCAGCAAGCGCAAATGGGCAGCAAGCAGCAGGGACCCTGCCAAAGCCCAGACTGCTCTGCATACCTCTGGGCTGGAAATCAGATCTGTCCCCAAACACATCTTAAGGCTGGATCCCAGGATCTACCCCCAGTGACACCTCCTCCAGCCAGGCAGCTGGAGATCCAAGTTACAAGCTTAAAACATCGAGTCTATGGGGGACAACATTCAAACTACCACATTGTCTGAGGTTACATCGAAACATGTCAAAGACACCAGGATAAATGACATGGACAGTCACCCTGCCGTAAATATAATTACATATGTCCATGGGATTAAATGCTTTCACAGACTGGCTGGGAGATTATCTTGGTATGGTTGCAAGAGAAATGGGCTATCCTAGCACTAATAAAGGTATATGATTTTTTTAAATTTCAAGCTCAAACTTATTTGGATAAGTTTTGTGATTGGTTTGTTTATTGTTTTGAGACCGAGTTTTGCCATCTTTCTGCCTCAGCCTCCTGAGAAGCTGGGCTACAGGATGCCCCACCATGCCCATTTTGCCTCATTTTTTATTTGCGAAATTTGGTAACTCCAGATGGGGGGAGGGGATGTCAAATGTTCAAGTAGGAACTGAGTAGGGAAATTATTTTAAAAGCAAGCAATAAGCAAGCTAAGGTTTGGGTTAAAACTGCATAAGGATTTTTTGTTTGTTTGTTTGTTTTTTTCAAGGTAGGTTCTCATTCTAGTCCAGACAGGCCTGAAATTCACTATGTAGTCTCAGTCTGACCTTGAACTCACAATGATCCTCTTTCCTATGCCTCCCAAGTGCTGGGTCTAAAGGCACACACCACCACATCTGGCAAAACCACATAACTTTTTTGTTGGTGTTGGGGCCAGGAATGGAAGCAACTATTAAGTGTCTTTCTGAACTCAAATGTAGCCCACTAGGCATCCAGGCCGATTTAAACAAAAGAAGACTAAATGCAAACCCAGGAAGGGAGTAGAAGAGAGCTCCAGAAGGAATGAAGGATCTGCGAGGATGTTGACCCTCAGGTCCCCAGGCAGCGACCACAGGAAGAGCAGAAAATTAGGAAAAGCTATTCTGGCTGGTATTTCAGGAAAAGCCCCGTCCATTGCCCAGCTCTCTGATCCTGGCCTCCCTGGGCTCCATCATGGGGAAGGGAAGAGTGGGCTTTCTCATTGGCAGGCCCTGAGAGGGCCCGGGCTGGGTGCCCTTCAGCAGCACATCTGGAATGTCTGCTCCTCAGCATGCTTGCCAGCTCCCGCTTCCCATCCCAGACTTCTTGGCAGAATGGACAATTGTCTAAGCCAGAGGCAAAGGCAACTCCTTCCTAGCAATTCTTATTTCTTCTACTTTGTAATCTGCTTTAACATCTTTTTAACATCTTTCTTGACTTTTTAAAATGGTCCCTTATCCATTTTCTTGTTGCTTTTCAATGATTAAAAAGACATTCGGCCCCTGTGGAGGGCTCTGATCCCAGTGTAGAGACCAACATGGATTTGTGGCCTGTCATCACCGGGAGACTAGGTGCTCAAAGATTTTTCATCTCTGGGTGGCTTAAGTAGGCAGGAATCAAGTATCCTCTCGTTGGTTCCCAGTGTCCTCAGGAAGATACACTTGGCAGGTGTGAAATGACCAAGGTGGGTTCCAACACCAGGCTAAGGCAGGGTCACACATGGTGCTTTATGAGGTGTCCAACCCAGTGTAGGAAATGTCAACATCTAGCCCTCTGCTTGAGGGGAAAGAACAAGGCTAAGCACCTGCCAAGGTGTCTGTCCTGTAAAGATTGTCCAACATTAGCTGCCTTTCTGAACCTCTACAGAATAACAACAATATTTAGGCAGTCAGTGTCAAGATGGTAAGGAGTCACAGGCCTGTCTGAGGCATGGGTTAAACTGCTTCCATAATGGAACATTTTATGACCTGTCTCCTAATTATTTTAAAAATGAATAATCATGACCGACATGTTGCTGAGCACTTAGCTGTCATTTCTCAGCACTTTGATGAGTCTTGAGTTTCCTTAGTAGTTATCACCATATCCAAAAAAGGATGTACATAAATATAATTATTTACAGGGCAATTTAATGAGCCAAAATATCCATTTAGCAACAGTAGCATCTTACTTCTAGGGTCTATGACCTTCCTAACCATTGGCTTTTGACTAGGCTTTCAGTCCCTTGCAAGGATGCCCACCCGTGGAGTACTAATCAGAAGTTTTGATGAACCAATACTTTGTCAGGTTAACAGAGAGAGCTGTACCATCTCTGAGCCCAGAGTTCTTCCTCTTCTATATTATTTTTGTCTTTTCCTCAAGCAAAATTAATGGGTCAAGGCAGGAAAAACTGTCCCCAAATGAGCATCTTAAAAGGCAAAGAGCTGTTGAAATGTCACAGACTTTGCGACCAGCCCATCATCTAAACACTTCTCCAGTCCAGCGGACACTGCACCAGCTCCATCAGCAAGAGGACACTCCTGCCCACAGGTGTCAGGTACACAGAACACACTCCGACAGGGTGTTATTCCAGAAGCCTGAGAAGCAGTTAGGCCATGTCATGCGGATGGGTGTGTAGGCACCTTTGAAACCCA
Source organism: Zapus hudsonius (assembly GCA_004024765.1). Lineage (NCBI taxonomy): Eukaryota > Metazoa > Chordata > Mammalia > Rodentia > Dipodidae > Zapus > Zapus hudsonius. The sequence continues at coordinate 29,210 of PVHP010004521.1, read as the reverse complement.
GCATTAACAGCCAACCTTGGATCTGATAACTCTGCCCTCTTCCCCAAAGGCTTTTCATGAAGTCAGTGTGGCTTCTTATTTTTAAAGACAATATAATGATGTACTTTAGCCACCACACAAATATACTTCCCTTGGGACATTTTTCATAAATGTCTGGCAAAGGAGCAGCCCCTTTGGTTGGTTTGACCTAGCCTCAAATGGAAAGATAAGTCATTATTATTAAAAGTGCAAAGTAAATTGTCAATGTTGGATTATGATAATGACACTGAAAATAGAAAGAGTAAGATGGTTATCATGATACATGTTAGGTATCGTATAAGTCAGATTTCTGTTACCATAACAAGATACTTAATCATCTTATAAATAAGAAAGGTTAGTTGTGTTTCCTAGTTTTAGAAGTTTCACTCTATGATTGGTTGGCTTCAATAGCTTTTGGTCCTGTGACAAGGTGAGACATCAGTGTGAGTGAGATGTATGATGGGGCCTGTTACAAGATGGGACAACGTTGGGAAGTGTGTCAGTGTGATAGTTGACCTTCATTATCAACATTATCTACTAGATTTAGAATCACATAAGAGAGGGAGGCACACCTCTAGTTGTATCTGTGAGGGATTTTCCACAGAGGATTAACTCAGGGGGACAAGAACCATTGTGAATGTGGGTGATACCATCCCCTGGGCTGGGGGCCTGAATGGAAAAAAATGGGGGAGAAAGTGAATTGAGTGCAGACAATCTCCTTTTCTCTGCTCCCTGGCCTGCCATGGGGTGGAGTGCTGTACTCCATGAAGGATGGACACCTCTGAAACCATGAGCAAAATAAACCTCCTGGAGGTCATTTCTGCCAGGTATTTCAGCCACAGTGACACAAAAGAAACTAATACAGTAGAGCTAAGATGTTCATTTAAAGGGGGAAAAGGAAGAGTAAGGGATGAGGTACTCTTTTCTTGAAGGACATCCCCTCCTTAATGACCTCTAAAGTGTCCTCTAAATTTTTGCACTTACACCATAGGCTTCTAGAGGTTCTGGGTCTTCCAGTCTTGGGTTGAGGCTCATTACTGGGTCTCCAGTCTGAAGCTGCCTATGATGGTAGCTCTCAGACTCCATCATTGTAAGAGTCAGTTTCCCTAATAAATATCTCCCTTTTCTTTCTCTCCCTTCACCTCATTGGTTATGTTTCTTGGGAGAACCCTGACTAACACAGATCGCCTACAATGTTGGCCATGGAAAACATTTTTCATATGAAACATGGATGTTGATCTGAAACATTAGACTCCATGTATGGTCAGAGTACTCACAGATGCTGAAATCCAGGGTTCCCCAGGCTGTCCGTGTCCCTTTCTAACATAGGTACTGGGTGTTTGTGCCCATGGGGCTGCTGTTCCAGAGTCCCTGGGACACTGTGCCTGTGACCTGGGGAGTTTGACATGGCCTATGGCAGGATTTGCTTGGAATGCATTTACCAAATAACAAAAATTTAGGAACTTTTGCCCTGTTGTGGAGGGAGAGCTGGGAGGATAGGAGGCTATGTGCACCTGCCAGGAAGAATCAGCTAACCACTGGAGCTTTGTGGGGACCCAGAGGGAGCCAGGTGGTTGATAATGTGTAAGAGAAACAAAATGGATTCCAAGCCTCCCATCAAAGCAATGCCTCTTGCCCAGTGTAACTTATCTTGACTTGGGCTGGAAGTCCTAATGAGGAAGGAGCTGCTCCCACCCTCTGGCAGAGAGGCCACCCTGGACCTTCATGACCAATTAGGCTTTGAACACTCTCACACTTTGACTTTCACTATCAACACATTTTCATATTGAGTTTTCAGAACATCAATGTGGTCATAATTCAAGACTATTCATTTGAAGCATTTCAAATGGTTCCTTGTAATATATAAACCAAAAAAGAGCATATCATAAACAGTCAACTCTACCCACTCTATTCCTTGACCCACCTTTATTCCTACAGACCACCAGCTTGCATCACTTTTGCATTTGATTTTTTCTGGGCACTAGCATTATAATTCTATTTTTATCTTCATATTCCATGTGGGTACTGTCTATTGGATACTTGCCATAAACACAAGGCTTCAGCCAATTTAGCCCGTATCTTCCCCCAAATCTTGACAGTTGCATTATCATTTTTAGTTTTTCAGCTGCTTACTCTGTAACTCGATCTTATACCTAAATCTCATTTCTTGTTCTATTATTTTCAGATAATATTACAATTTTCCTCAGATATCCTCAGCTTCTGCTTTGTCAGATGTGATAAGTTTATATGCTGTCTTATAAACGTATCATGTCTTGTTCACAGGTCACTTCTGAAAACCTGAAAAACCAATAAACCCTGTGAACATTATTATGACTTTGTAAATACTGTTTCACAAAATTAAGTCTTATGTTAGGGTTTTATTTCTTTTCCCACAGGTCACATATCATTAACTATAAACATTTTGTTTTGTATTTTTGTTTAGACACAAAGGATTCTTATGTGACTTATTGTTTTACTTAAAACCTTAGTTGTCTCACTCCTTCCTTGTTAATACAGAAACATGCCTTTTCTAGGTCCTCATAATTATCAAACCTTCCAGTCTCACTGTTTCTTTAGGTTTTATACTCTGTAGAAAGGGTGTTTTGGAGGTAAATTCTCTGAATTCTTGTAAACCTGAAACTGTTTTGTTCATGCTTAACAATTTCTGAGTATAGAATTTAGAGCTTTCAATGCTATTTCCAGAATTTTCACTTTGCCTATTCAAAGTTCCTTATCAGTGTCTGAAGCTGGTATTATTTTTTTGTTCCTTTGAGGATAGTTTTTCTTTCATTCTTAGAAACTTTTAGAAATTTCTCTTTATGTCTGATGTGCTAAAATATCTTGAATCAGGCTTGAGTCTTTCATTCTCTACCCTACTTGGAACATGAAGGATCTTTGAGTTCAGAGAACTAAGTTCCCAAGAACCGTTTTCTTCAGTTCTGGGAAACTTTATCTGTTGGGCCTTTGCTCTCATTTTTGAAGCAAAATGGGAGTTTATTAAGAAATAGTTTTAACATAGGTTTAAGCACAGACATTAGGGGAAAGAGAGGTACTTAGGAAGGAGACAGTGCACACCCAAGACAAGAATTAGTGTGGACCTCTCAGGCTGGGAAGATGGCTTTGTTGTTAAAACGCTTGCCTTGCAAGCATGAGGACTTGAGTTTGAATACCAGTACTCATGTGAAAATGCCAGGTTTGGTGGTATGCAAGAGGAATCCCAGCACTGGGGAAGTGAAGTCAGGCATTCTTGGAGTTTCACTGGCCAGCCAGGCTAGCCTCATACATGAGGTCCAGCCCAAGGAAAGACACTGTCTCAAAAAGTGGTACACAGCATCCTGAGGATGACACCCAAGGTTGTCCTCTGGCTCTACCACACATTTGCAAGCATACACATATACATAGACTATACATATACAACTAATAAAAAAAAGTTTAAAAAAATGGGTGTGGGTGTGTCAAGAGAGAGTCACACCTAGATGTCAACAGTAGCCATGGATATGATTTTGGTGGCTTTTTTCAAATATTTAATTTATATATTTGCAAGGAGAGAGAGAGAGGGAGAGAGGGAGAGAGAGAGAGAATAGGTATGTCAGGACCTCTTGCCACTGCAAACAAACTTCAGATGCATGTGCCATTTTGTGCATCTGTCTATGTGGGTCCTAGAGATTTGAACCCAGACTGTCAGGCTTTGCAAGCAAGCACCTTTAATGACTGAACAATCTCTTCAGTCCCAGCTTTTAAAGTTCAAAGGGTTTTAAGGAAAGCCCCTCCCCTTTTCCTTGGTAAACAAGATTGTGGCATGGTCCCTGAGGTGTTCTGCATAGGATTGTACGCTGCTAGAATTAAACTAAAGGTCATGAGGGCCAAAGGTATCCCTTTACTGGATTATAAAGTAGTAAAGATTTATATTTTTGTGGGTGTGGTGGTACATACCTGACATCCTAGCACTTAAGAGGAAGGAGCATCAGAGATTCAAGTTCATTCTCTACTACATAGCAAGTTTCAGGCCAGCCTGGACTACAGGAAACCTTGTCTTAAAAAATAAGAAAGGATATATATTTTTAATGTACACAAAGTTCATGATCTTGTTTATGAGATTCTCAAAAATGGCACGTATATAACTGAGAAAAGAGGAAGGAAAAACTAAAGGTGATGTGCTTTGACCTCTGGCTGTTTTAATGTTCTTATTTAAGTGTCTCTATAAAAGAGTAGTTTATAAGAGTAGTGTACAAGAGTAGGCGAACTTCATAGAAAATTTGTTAGTTGTGTTGAAATTGCCAGCTCTCAGCTGACAAGAGATTTCAACCAGACTCCAGCATGAGGAGTTCCTTTCTCTTCCCATGCCCCCCCTCAATTTCCTTGTCTTTCTGGGCTGCCTCAGTTTCCCTTTATAAGATATTGTTTCCTTAATTTTAAGGGTTGATGGTAGTCAAAGATCCCTTTTTACAAAACTTCACTGTTGAACTGGGATATATATTCTGCCTTTCCAGTAATCTAAAGTCTTGACCTATGTGATCTAAGAGGGAAAGAAGGTCCTAGCTTGGATGTCAAAGAGTCATCATTCAATAGGAGTCAGGAATAGTGGATATTATTACTCAAGACATTAAGCCACATAAACAGTATAGCATGCAGCATATTGTCATGCCTATCATAAGGCATAACATCATAAGATACCCAGTCACCATAATGCTAGTCATTAAAACATAAGGTAGGGGCTGGAGAGATGGTTCAACGGTTACAGTGCTTGCCTGCAAAGCCTGATGGTGTGGCTTTGATTTCCCAGTAGCTATATAAAGCCAGATGCACCAGATGGCACATGCATCTCAAATTTGTTTGCAGTGACTGGATTCCCTGGTGTACCCATTCTCATTCTCTCTCTCTCTCTCTCTCTCTCTCTCTCTCTCAAATAAATAAATAGAACATAAAAAAAACAAGGCAGAATCTGACAAGAGATTTGATTTGGCTATGTAAACCTTGGAGGACACCTTGCCCCAGTTTTCAGGTATTACCTGTTACTTTTCTTGTTTCTGTAAACAAGTATCTGACCAGAAGCAATTAAAGGGAGGAAGGTTTTGTTTCAGCCTATAGTTCTAAGGATACAGTCCACCATGGAAAGGAAGATAAGGAGGCAGGAACATGAAGCAGTTGATCATACTCAATTGACAGTGAAGAAACAGAGCGATGGATGCTGATGCTCAGCTCACTTTTCCCTTTTCACTCAGCCTGGGACCCTAGACCTTAGAATGGTGCCACCATACTTAGGTTGGGTCTTCCCAACTCAGTTCACCTAATAACCTAGAAACTCCCTCACAGATAGGCCCAGAGGTTTGTCTCCTAGGTAATTCTAGATCCAATCAAGTTGATAATCAAGATTAAATATCTCGGGCATGTATGCACAGAATTCTAATAATGGCACAAGTTCCCCTTGCGATCCACTCAGTTTTGTCAGATGGCTATCCTTCTTATCTGAACTTTTGAGCTGAAGAATTTTTTTTTTAAAAAAATTTATTTATTTATTTGAGAGAGAGAGAGAGAGAGAGAGAGAGAGAGAGAGAGAGAGAGAGAGAGAGAGAATGGGCGCGCTAGGGCCTCCAGCCACTGCAAATGAACTCCAGACACATGCGCCTTCTTGTGCATCTGGCTTTATATGGGCACTGGGGAATTGAACTCTGGTCCTTCTGCATTGCAGGCAAATGCCTTAACCGCAAAGCCATCTCTTTAGCCCAGAGCTGAAGAATTTTATAACCCTTGGGTTGTAAAAAAATACTATGAACAATTCCAGAAAGGAATTCAACGGTGAAAGATTATAATAGCCTGAGGCTATAATCATTGGGCATATATGATTATATTAACAGTGTGATACAGTTGCTTTGTTGTTGTTAGACAAACAGCAGACCAGAAGCAGCTTATGGGAGAAAAGGGTTTATTTCAGGCTTACAGAGTCCAAGGACAATTTTATCTTGGCAGAAGAAGCTGGCTCACTCCAGCATGCATCTCGGGGAGGGGGAAAGAGAGAAAGAGAGAGAGAGAGAGAGAGAGAGAGAGAGAGAGAGAGAGAGAGAGAGAGAGAGAGAGAGAGCAATACCAGCAAACAGCAGCACCAGAGCTCAAACTATTCTTCAACCACCTTAGGGCTGAACTACCAGATCCACCCCCAGTGACACATCTCTTCCCCGGCAGGGCTCTGCCTGCTGGAGACTCAAGTTGCAAGCTCAATCTTAATTAAAAAAAAAAAACCTGAGTCTATGGGACCATACATTCAAACCATCACACAGTGTTTAAGGGAAAAACAACCAAGAAGAAGTCATTTAAAGTAGAAAGTGAGGTCAGGCATGGTGACACACACCTTTAATCTGGAGGCTGAGGAAGGAGGATTGCCATGAGTTTGATGCCTGCCTGGCTTTCAGAGTGAGTTCCAGGTCAGCCTAGAACTAGAGTGAGACCCTGCATCAACTTATACACACACACACACACACACACACACACACACACACACACACACACGTATGTTATAACTACTGATAGAAATGGGACTTGTGTTTATATTTAAGAAATTGTGATGTCTGTTTTGAAGAGAACTTCTCAGTGTTTAACTGACTTGTCATGAGGATGCTCTTGCGGCGCTCGTTCATTCAGAAGGCTCCAGGACCAGCCTGGAAGACGTCATTGGCAGCAGGAGTGTAAGCTGGAGACACAGTGACTCCCGCAGAAGCCTGAGATCTTGTTCTTGCAGAAACCTCTACTCAGGTGAAGCCCAGGATTCTTGACTCCACCACAGAAAAGAAATTCAGAATGAATCATTCTGAAGCAAAGTTGGAATTTTATTAAGTAAAGGCTTTAGTATAGATTAAAGAGGGGGGGGAGGGAGGGAGGGAGAGAGAAGGAGGGAGGGAGAGGCTTTAAGTAATGGACAAATATGGGTTTGGCCTTCTCACTCCACCCACTATGCTCAAATACATTTCTTTTGGCTTTCATTCTTCTGTTAGAACAGCCTGAACTTCCCAGGACCAATCACTGTCCAGCACTGCTACCTGAGCCTGGAGCCTGCTGCCACCACACTCAGGCTTCCTTTTCTTACAGTTTCCACTCTCCTAGAGTCTCTGCCACCCCACCACCCCTTCATGTTCCTGTCACAAATCCAGGCCCATGCTCCTCAAGAGAAGAGAAAAATCTCTTTCCTAAGAGAACAGTGAAACCAAGTGGCAACACCACACATCTGAAAGTCCCCAGCCATCTTCACTCTGTCCCAAAGCATGCTGGTAGCTGGCTGAGGGTGTGGAGTCCTAGGGTGGGATTGCCCTAGGAAAGGCAAAGGCCTTGCTCCTCAGTGCAATGCATTTTTTTCTCTCACAGGCTTGGAAACTTCTCTTTTCCCAGTGTTTTGACACTGCTCAGCTGTGTTTCGGGCTGCTGTTTTCCTTCTTTCTTCTGTTTATTATTTTAAATTTTAATCATATCTTCTCGTTTAATGTCCATGGCATTGTGTTATATAAGGACATTTCCATATAGGTACATATTGTACATTGAGCATCCCCTTCCCTCCCTTCTCCCTTCCTTCCATTCGTCTCCCTTGCTCCCCTACCCAGTTTTACTTCTACTTTCATGTAATATATATGCATATGGATTTATATATAATCTAGGAACCACATATGAGAGAAAATATATGACATTTATCTTTCTGCGATTGCTTAATTTACTTCATAGGATTATCTCCAGTGGCTTCCATTTTCCTGCAAACATAACTTCATTCTCTATGGCTGGTTGTCTTTATCCATTCTTCTGTTGTTAGACACCTGCGTTGGTCTCGTAACTCAGCTATTGTGAATAGTGCTTCAATAAATGTGGAAATAAAACTATGTCACTCAGGAGTGGTAAAGCTAGGTCATATGATATAACTATTTGTAACTTATTGAGGGATCACCATACTGATTTCAATAGTGACTGAATCAGCTTAGAATTCTACCAGCAGTGTATAAGAGTTCCCTCTTGTCCACATCTTCACCAACGTTTGTTATTTCTTTTCTTACTGACTGACACTGGAATCTGAATGTAAATGTAGTTTAGTTGTATTTCGCTGATGAATAGTGAGGTTGAACTTTTTTTTCATATGTTTGTTGGCCATTTGTGCGTCATCTTTTGAAAACTGTTCATTTCATTAGCCCACTTATTGACTGAGTGATTTCATGTTTAGTTTTTGGAGTTCTTTGTATCTTCTACATATTAATACTGTCAGATATATACCTAACAATTTTTTTTCTCTAATTCTGATAGGCTGCCTCTTTACTCAATTAACTGTTTCTTTTGCTGTGTAAAATCTTTTTAATTTTATGAGGTCTTATTTGTCAATTGTCAATTTGTCAATTTCTTGAGTGACTAGAGTCCTATTCAGAAAGTCTTTGTTTATGCATATATCTTAAAGAAGTATTTTCCTTATTTTTTTTTTCCTCTCACAGCTTCAGAGTTTCAGGTCTTAATCAAGGTCTTTGATGCTTTTAAAGTTGATTTGTGTACAAGGTGAGATATAGGGATCTAGTTTCATTCTTCTGCATGAGGCTATTAAATTTTCCCAACTCTGTTTTATGCCAAATACCATCCTGTTTTGTTATGTGGCTCTATGATATAACTTGGAAGCAGGTGTGATGATAACACCAGTATTATTCTTTTTGCTCAGGACTTCTTTGGCTGTCTGGTTTTTTTTTGCGCTTCCATATGAATTTTATGATTAATTTTGTTTAGTTTGGGAAGTTGGTTCAGTGGATAAAGTCACTTGCTTACATAGCTTGCCATCCCATGTTTAATTCTCCAGTACTCACATAAAACCAGATGCACAAAAGGCCCAGGAGTACCCATATTCTCTCCCCCTTCATAAAGAAATATATAAATAAATATTAAAAATATTTTTCTATTTTTAAAAATTAATTTATTAATTAATAAATTTTAAAAATTAATTTATTACATTTTTGAGGCAGGATCTCACTGTAGTCCATGCTGACCTGAAACTCACTGTAGAATCCAGGCTGGCCTCGATCTCATGGTGACCCTCCTATTTCAGCCTCTCATGTGCTAAGAATAAAGGTATGAACCACCATGCTCAGTGGAAGTTTTGTTAGTATTGCACAGATTCTGTGGATTGCTTTTTTAAAGATGTCCATCTTCCCATCAATGAGCAAAGGAGTTCTTTTGTCTTCTAGTGTGTTCTGTTTCCTCTGTGTTTAAAGTTTTCATTGTAGAAGTCTTTCACTTTCTTGGTTAAGTTTTATTCCAAAATAATTTTAAGACGATTGTGAATGGAATGTTTCCTGATTTCTTTCTCAACGTGTCTGTCATTGGTATGTAGGAAAGCTACTGATGGTTGTGTGTTGATTTTCTATTCTGCCATTTTGTTGAAAATGTTTATCAGATTTAAGAGTTTCCTTAATGGTTCCCAAGCCTTAGAGGATAGATGCCTTACTTGATGAATTTTGACTCTCCCCAATGCCATCTGAAAAGAGGTTTTCTAACCAAAAGTGAGAGTAGCATTAATATATGGACATAAACATACATATTTAGAGGGCAATTTGGTGGGTATAATATATTCATTTAGTCAAACAACAGTGGTGGCTTCCCCTCTCCCCCATGCTGAGGGCCTATGACCTCTTCAGCCATAAGCGTTTGATTAGCTTTTAGTACCAGACATGAATTCCTTCCTGTGGAGCAGACCTCAAATCTAATTAGAGAGCACTTGGTTTCTCCCATAACAGACATGCCACCATTGTACCAGTTGGCACATCTTGCATATCTTGAAAGGTCCACTGCTGGTTCAGACAGTTGATGACTTTTCTCTCTCATTTTAAAAATGTATGTAAAGATTATATTTCATTCAGTGGAAAGGCCTCCAGAATCTTTTGTCAAATTTACATTCAAGTATTTTGTATTTAGATGTTATTGTGAATAGTATCATTTAAATTTTTATTTTCTAATTATTCATTTTTAATATATAGAAATACATTTGACTCTTTTCTTCAGGTGGATTCTTCAATCCTTCTGTATTGCTATGCTTAATTCTTCATTCAAGGAGGTTATACATTGATGGAACATGTCTGCAAATGAGGATAGCTTTCTTCTTTTCTCCATTTACAGGCAATTTTTCTTCTTTTTCTTCATCTATTTTTTTTTTTTTACTGGATATCTGGAATCTCCAGAACAAGACTGAACATCAGCAGTGAAAGCAGACATGCTAGCTTGCTCCTAAGCTTAGAGGAAGAACATTTAGTTATTTTTAATTTAGAAGATCATTTGATTACAGATACAGTCATAATCATAAAAGAACTCTCTTGATGCAACAATGTACTAAAACACTGTTGTTTTCCTTTTTTTTCTCCATAGACTTTATTTTTAGGAGAGTTTTAGGCTTACAGATAAAATGAAGCAGGAAGTACAGAGAATTCCAGCATACCTAGCCCATGCATACAGCCTTCCAGCCTCCAGTGCCACGTTTATCACAGCCCATGAACTCACACTGGCACGTCATTATCATTCACAGTCCATAGTTCCCATTAGGTTCACTCTCCCCCCCCCCCCGAGGTAAGGTCTTGCTCCAGCCAGGCTGACCTGGAATTCACTGTGCAGTCTCAGGGTGGCTTCAAATTCACAGTGATCCTCCTACCTCTGCATCCCAAGTGCTGGGACTAAAGGTGTGAGCCACCATGCCTGGCTAGGGTTCACTCCTAATGTACATCCTGTGGGTTCCTCTTTTGTACAATGCCATATAGTTAGATTCACACAGTGCATAGCCTTTCCAGTCTGGCTCCTTCCACCTAGGGATATGTACTCAAAGTTCCTGTATGTCTTTTAATGAATTGTTAGCTTGTTTTTAGTATGTGGAATAATTTTACTTTATGAATTATTGTAGTTTACATCTCCATTGATCTACTGAAAGGCATATTGGTTGTTTCCAAGCTTTAGCAATATGAATAAACCTACTACAAGCTACTGCATACCAGACTCTTTAAATTTTTAATTATTTTAAAATCTCAACTAATGTACCTTTTTTTTTTTTTTTTTTTTTTGCCTGTGGTGGGGAAGGTTGACTGATTGAGTTTTGTTGGCTTAATGAATGGCTTGAGCCACTAAAATTCCAGAGGTAAAGACTAGTGGAAAATGTACTCCATCTATCTATCTATCTATCTATCTATCTATCTATCTATCTATCTATCTATCTATAATTTATTTGAGAAAAAGACAGATAGACAGAAAGAGAGAGTGTGTGTGTTTGTATAGGTGCTTCAAGGCCTCCCGCTGCTGCAAATGAGCTCCAGAGGCATGTGTGACATTGTGCATCTGACTTTACATGGAGAATCAAACCTGGACCAACAAGCTTTGCAAGCAAGTGCCTTTAATTGCTGAGTCATGTCTCCAGACCATGTGTGAGGTTTTGTGTGGATAGTTTTCAACTCAACATATACCAAGACATGCAGTTGTGGAATTGTATGGTAAAACTGGTCTGTTTAAGAAAGCAGAGCGGTGGCTGTACCATTTTGCATTGAGTGTTTCTTATTGTTCCACATCCTCAACAGCACTTGGGATTTTGGCTGTTCTCATAGGTTCATGGTGCTGCTGCTTCTTTTATTTTATTTTATTTATTTATTATTATTTTACTTCTTCTTGCTTTAAGTATTCTGATTTTAAAGCAGGATACTCACTGTGGTTTTTCCATAGCTGCTGTTTGTCTGGTTGGTGATTTTCTCTTCCACTTTTACTGGAGACTTTTTTAAAAATCAGAAATGGATATTGGTTTTTGTTAATTTTTTTCTGTGTGTATTATGATGGTCAGATAATTTTTCTTTTTTAGCTTTCTAGTATGATGAATTGCACTGATTTATTTTTGAATGTTAAACTAAATTTACATTGCTGTGTTAAACTAACTTGATAATTATGCATTGCTTTTATTGTTCATTTTGCAAGAGGATTCTGGCCTCATTAATTGAATTTCCTGAAGGAGTTCATGTAGATCTGGGTTTCGTCTAGGGAACCCTGGGAGGCCTTCCTACCTCTTATATAGATTCTTCTAGCCATCTTCCTATATTGAACACCTAGCCCAGTGCCATTGCTCGGGGTAAACTAATGCTTCCAACTCCTGATCTTTTTGGGCATTTCAGTCCCTGGATTTTCCCTAGTATAGGCTTTAGCTTTCCTGGATCTGTTAATAGTTACAATGCATCCATCTGCCTCCCAGCTTTTGAATAGATTGCTTCAGACTCTCCTGCCACTGGTTTTGTCCTGACAAATGTGTCCCTTTTGTCATTCTAGTGAAATTCTGAGAATAAGCAGTAATAAATTCAGATGTCTCTCCATGATGACCAGAGGACAGATGGAGTTCTAAAACACCTCCATTTTTACTTGATAATGCCCTTCTCTTCTTTTTGTCTCTGAAGCTTCCGCTGGGGTTTGCCCCTCTGGGGAGCAATCCTTTGGCCTCTTGTGTTTGATCTCCTATTTGCAATCTCTCTGGCTTCACATATTTCACATCTGAAAGATCTCCCCACTTCCTCTCTCAGAACTCTATTGACATTTTAGCTTCCAAGGACTCTTCCTTGTCCTCTTATATTGCTTTCTGTTCTGTGGGTTCAGATCTCACTAAATCTCTTTGAGATTAATTAGATTTGTCAAATTCCCTTTGTTCCTTGGGTTGTCTGTTTTTCCCCCGGTGGGGTTGGCTACTCTGTTAAATTTTCTTGGTATTTTTCTTTCAGTTTTTCCTCATGCCCTTTGTCCTCTTTTCATATTTGAAGATGCAATTGTGGGCATAGAAGGAAAAACCAACTCCAACTCATACTCGGTTTCTCACAACACACATCACTTCTGTGACCCCATCAGCAAGCAGGTAAGCAGTCCTATGGTATGAGACGACAGTGAGGGCACTCGAATCAAATGTGCTCTTATTTTACAGCCGAGGCTCAACCCACAAAACTGCCCCTCACTTTCAATGCCAACTCAAACCCCAGGGTGCTTTACTTATACTTCTGACAGGCCAGCTGTGAAGAGAGATCCTGTTACTGTGTGAGTGTGAGGTGTTTCTCCAGGGCCTCCTGCCCCTGCCAAGGAACTCCAGAAGCATGTGCCACTTTACAAATCTGGCAATGAAATCCAATTTGAAGACTTGGTCCCCAGCTGATAGCACTGTTCTGAGGAGTGACCCACTTCCATTAGTCAGGCCCCACCTTCCAAAGGCTTCGCAACTCCACTTTGGTATTTTCATACAAATTTGTGGTATTAAGAATTGAACCTAGGACCTAATGCATGTTAGACAAGTGCTCTACCCAGTACATCACTTTGTACTTCTTTATTGAGATTTAGAAGGTGTGTTGTTCAGTTTTCTGTAACTATATTAAATTAATTTATAAAGAGAGAGGGTTTATTGTGGCTCACAGTTTTGGAGGTCTTGGTCCATGATCCGTTGGCCCTGCTGCTCTAACTTGTGATAAAATAGGTGATGTAAGTGGTGGACACAGAGAGAAGGGGCTGAGGTCTTTCTTCAAGAGCATGCCCCCAATGACCCAAAGGCCTCCCATTAGACCTTACTATTGTTTAATTGAGAATGTTATTGTGTAAATATATTGCCTGATTCCAGGGGGGGTTATACATTTATGTTTTCTCTCCCCACCCCTATTTCATGGAGGCCCTCCTCAGTGGAGTTATCAGTGTCACTGTGGGGTCAAGAATGCACCAGTCAGTCTCTGGAAGGGGGTTGGGACAATGGCTCAGATACTCCTTTCCACCGTGTGGCCCTTTCTGCCTCCTCTTCCACAATGCTCCCTGAGCTTTGGTGGGGGATCATGTTCTAAGATTCCTTTAGTGCTGAGCTCTCAGCAGCCTCTGATTTTCTGCTTGGGTGGGTTTTGAGTCTCCTCAATGTCTCAGGCTAGCAAGGAGAGCAGCACTCCTATGTAATCTGCCACTTCCTCTATAATGGTTCCTGGGTCCAGGCAGATGGGATAGAGGTGACTCATCTCGTGCTAAGCAATCACCTTTTCTTGTCAGACTGATGGGTCTTGGGTCTCCCTGGCATTCGCTGCCATCTGTAAAAAGCAGATTCTTTAACCAAGAGTGAGAGCAGCGTGGATCAAGGGGGATAAACCTAGACATTTAGTAGACGCTTAACCTTTGCTGCTACCAGAGAACAGTGGAAGCTTCCCTCTAGGTAGACTCTACTTCGTAAAGTTTCCACCACCTTCCAAGAACGCCAAGCTGGAGACTAAGCCTTAACACATAAACCTTTGAGGAACATTCTAGATCCAAACTATGACAGAAATAAAAAAAAAAAAGAAAGAAACACATGTGAAGAATCCACCATATTAAATTTGAAGTCTGTTTTCTCTAAGTTTCTTTTTTTTAAAAATTCTTTGAGGTAGGGTCTCCCTTTAGCCCAGACTGACCTGGACTTCATATGAAGTCTCAGGCTGGCCTTGACCTCACAGCATTCCTGCTACCTCCACCTCCAGACTACTGAGATTAAAGGTGTGTGCTACCTACCACACCTGGCTTCTCCTAGTTTTATAAGTCTTTAAGTTTCTGCAGAATACACACATAATTTGCTTATTTCCTAACCTAGAGAAACATCTAACTAGGAGACAATGGACCTACTAGGTTCTGAAGCTGGCCACTGCCATGTTCCTAAATGCATCAATTATGCCCACTAGTAGACAGGATCATATGGTCACTTTGGATGGGTCTAAAGCCAAATTGACTGTAGCATGATCTGTGACTCCAAATGATTACCAATACTGAATTACCACCGTGGCAGTCCAAGCTGGAGCTGTATCATAAAATTAAATAGTTAGAGCTTTGCTCCTTGGGTGAGTTCAGCCTGTGAATAATAACACCATCCAAGGCCAGGCTGTGTAATCCACATCCAGGGGACCTGCTGCATACATGCTTAGCCACCATCCTGGTGCTGCTGTTTTATTGAAGCCACAGAGTATTGAAGATAATATATTATATATTGGGGACACAGCCCCTGGAGGAAGTGAAGGATCTTGGAGAAAACAGTAACAATTATTGAAAAGAAGGCAGCTACCATTTTGCTTATAAAAAGCTATCCTCTCCCTGCCCACCACCACTCACCAACTAGGAAAGAATATAGACCCCAGGTTATTTCTTCTGTTTTTGAAAAATATGTTTGGGTATCACTGAGAGTAACGTTTCAGATCCACCCTCTAATTACCAAGAAAATTCCTCATTCTCTGATAATCTCAGAACCTCCATAGATGGTTGCTTTCAAGTCTTGCAACTTCCTAGATTTGGTGTGCTTAAATTTCCTGTTTTGCAATGTCTGAGATCTAATTTCAAGTGCGAAGATACCTGTCAGAGAGGACATTAAAAACTCCACACCTTCAGCCCATCTGTCTTCGCTTATTTACAGATATGTTTCTAAAACATAACCATTTAAATATGGATGGTGACTTCCTGTTAAACTTTGGATGTAGCAACCAATAAGCAGTATGGCCCCTGGTGGTAAGAAAGGAAAAAAGCATTTCTGTATACAAAGCCCTAACATAATAAACAAGCAGGAGCACTTCCTGATAAACAGGGCCAAGCAAACATTCATATCCTTGCCTCTGCTGCATTCAAAATATTTTTACTAGACCAAGTGCAAAGTACTATTATCATTAATATTAAGTTTATCCTTCTTGGAGCTGGTCCAGCCTCCAGTTCAGTCTCGTAGGAGCCAAGGGTATATGGATGCTGATCGTGGCAATTACTTTGGTTTTAATTCCCCTCATATAAACGTTGCAAAGCTGGGGATGCACAAACACACATAAACATTTTTGTGCTGATGAAACCCACACCCATCATCCCCCAGGCCCCCAGCAACCACCCCACAAAACCATCAGGACGGAAATTCCAGAGCAGTAAACAGGAGCACTCCGAGCTAGCGGTGGTTCCTGAAGGCAGCCAGGAAAGAGAGGCCAGGACAGTGGCAAAGGCAGCAGGATGCCCACAGGTGCCCCCTCACTCCAGCTACTGCCAGGGAGGAGCCCACAGAGGCACAATGGTAGCAACCTCGGGGAAAGAGGAACAGAGGAAAACCTCCTTAGTGCTTTGTTCGCTGACTCAAAAATGTTAATTTAGGTATACTTTTTATTTAAGCCTAAAACTGAAATCAAAGCAACCAAAAGTCTTTTGACTGACATATCATACATAGTCAGAAAGATACTTGCAGCAGTGTGCAGTGTGATGGATATTCACCAGCAGAACCCCTGTGTGTAAGGCATACTCCCAACAAGACAGAATGCAGTCCTCAGGTCCCCTTGCAATCATTACTCGTCCCCACCCTGCTCCTCCAGAGTCACCACCATCTGGAATCCTGCCAAAAATATCTCCCAGGCAGAAACTAGAGCTCCAGAAATTATATGGTGTACATTAAGAGCAGCCTGTACCACTGTACTTGAATGAAGGCTACGAGAGCCGTGTATGACAAGAAGTGACTTTGTGGGGAACCCCTTCAGCATTAGCAGGGGATGGGAGGGGGCATTGTGTCAAAGAAAGGAAAATGAGGAAGGGAATGGATGAAGCTGCTCATCTGGAGAAGTGTCGAAGGGGCAGAGTCACCAGGGAGCCCACGGCCCTGAAAGAAAGAAATCTCACTCACGTGGAGGAACTCAGCACGAAGAGGGGACCATCGGATACCAACATCAGCCAGTGACTTCTATAACGTGAAAGCAGCTGGCGGCATGAGTATATCTTGTGTGACTATCTCCATTGATTCTCATAGAGCTGGGTTTGGAGGCTCTGACCTAGGGTCTTCTCCTCCCAGGGCTGACTATTTAAGATCTGTATCACAAAGGCCACTTTCCTACTGTTGAAGTTCACTGTCAAGTTGGGAAGACAAAAAGGACATGGGTTAACACCACCCAGTAAGGGACGGTGGAGACATAGTGGTCACTCCAGGGGTGTGTTCACCTGTATGCCACCAAGGCTACTTTCTATACTTATTCATGTGTTTGTTGAGAGCATTAATGTGGGTGGGTGGGTGGATGGGTCACAGAACACATTTTCTGCTTTGCTTGAGTTTGGAGAAAGCTCACTTGGGCTGACCTCTGAGACAGGGCAGGGTCTACTCAGCACCTTCTTCCAGGAATGCTGGGCTGAGAGTATGTACAAGGAGGGGCTTTGGTTGAGGGAGGTTCCTGGGCCTGTGGGGGCGCTTTGCCTGCTAGAGGATCAGTGGCTTAAACAATGAGGACATTGCATCAATACCCCCCAGCCCAAACATACATAGGACACCAAATACTCAGGAGGCAGACAATTCCTAGTCCTCAGGCACAGACCAAGTTTAGCAATGTCACCAGGGCCACTTCTAGATCCTTCTGCTCTGCCCCTCAGCTTTTGATTGCTATTCTTTCCTGGCCATCTAAAACATGGTTGCCCCAGTTCTGCCTTTCTGTCTTTATCAGGGAGAGCAAAACAAACACATGCCTGTTCTCGGTGGTCAAAACATGGTCACTTTGCTTCCAGATAGCTGAGAAAGACAGTCTCTCTTCTCGGGTACTTGTGGCCACAAGGGGCATGATTAGATTCTGTCAGTGCATCTGAAAGCACTGCTGTGCACTGCCGTGGTGTCTTCAAGAACCAGTGGAGACCATTCAGTGACAATAACAGGAGTTCTAGATCCCGACCAGCTGGGTAACCTGGGCAAATCATGCGAGATTTTTGACTTCCTCGTCATTCCGATCACAGTGACCGTAACACAACCAGTCAGTCCATCCATGAAAGTCAGGGCTCCATATTTGTGTCCATTCTACCTAGGTGAGATGCCCTAGTAGAATTATATGTTTGTTTCACAAAGGAAAACATTGGGAGAAAAAATGATTTTTCTATAAAGGTCACTTATTTTTATATTCATTTGAATTAAATTTGCTTTAATGGATTCATAAGACTTATCCACATTAATGGGATGATATGATGATTTGATAACTATATAGATTGTGTAATGTTTCAATTAAACACCTAGCATTTCTTTTGAAGTCCTTTCTTGTAGCTTTTGAAAGGTAGAAGGTAGTCTACTAGAAGTAGCATTGATACACATACTGAGCATTATACCAGATGCAAAGAACAGTGCACTACAAAGACAACTGTATTATAAATTGAACTGTGTACCCCCGAAAGAGATAGTGATGTTCTAACCTGTGAATGTGACTTTATTTGGAAATAAGGTCTTCTCAGGTGTAACCAAGTTAAGATGAGGTCATACGGAATTCAGATGGGCCTTAATCCAATATGGCTGGTGTCTTCATGAAAAGAGAAACAGGCACAGGGGGAGAAAGCTTTATGATGCTAAGAAAAGAGTGGAGAGGTTTAGCTATAAGCTAAGGAATATGTGGGGCTACAAAACCTGAAACAGATAAGACAAATTCCTCCCTGGAGGTCTGGAGGAAGCAACACATTGACTGGGATTTCTGATCTTCAAGTCTGTAAGATAATAAATTTCTGATGTTTTCAGCCACCCGGGTTGTGCTACATTGTTAAAACAGCCTCAGGAATCTGACATAGATAACCATATTTTAAGAATCCAGGCTTCAGATTCAAAGGACCCTGAAGACTGTCTGCATCCTCCTTTCAAGGTGGGCATCAGGTAGAAGGAGCAAGCTAGTGGAATTTGTGTGTATTCCTAAGCCAAGGCCACCAACAATCATTAGACAGCTTGATTTCAAACCCTTTGTCTGCAAATCTTGTATGTTACTAACTCTTTGGAAACCGTTTACATATGCCAACACGCCTAGAGTAGCATACTTGTTCACAGTAATAGTTACTGGCTCATAGCAACTGCTTGCTAAAAATGATAGTGGTCACAGCCTTTGATGCTTATCTGTCCCCTCATAGTGGCAAAGGGTCGTCCAGTCCTATATTGAAGCAGTGGTGGGTGGACAGAGGGTTAGAAGGACAGGCCAGGCTTTGAAGTTGCACCAAGGTCAGAAGTTGAAGCCAAGTAGGAAAAGCCAATATCAAAATGGGTCCAGAGCGAGGAACAGAACACTGGTATTCTGAAAATGCTCACCGATGGGCTGGATTGCAGGTACCAGAGAAGAAAACAAGTCAGGGACAGCAGAACTAGGGGGTAGGAGGAGGTGCACAATCCCAACAGCCAGCTCCCTTGTAGGGTGAAATTAGGAGGGTGCTCAAGGGACAAACAGCTCTGGGGGAATCCAGGGCTTAAGGAGACTTTCAGCAAGGAATTGGGAGGGACTGCTGTAGTGCACCATTAATGCCGGTCCAATGGGGAAGTGGATGGGGAAGGAAGAGAAACTTACCTCTGGTCTTCTGGCCAGCAGGGATTTCAGTGCTGGCCATGGCCAGCTGCCTGTTCTGATGATGTGGTCAGACATGCTGGGAATCCTTATTGTCGACTTGATGGATTTAGAATCACCTAAGAGATACACCTCTGGGCATGTCTATGAGGAAGATTCTAGAGAGGATTAGCTGGGAAGGGAAGACTCACCCTGACTGAATAAAAAGGAAACAAGCTGAGCCCCGCATTCATCTCTCTCTGCTTTCTGACCATGGAATGTGACCAGTCACCTCAAGCTCCTGTCTCCATGCCTTCCCTGCCATGATGACTACATCTTCCCAAAACATGAGCCAATGAACCCTTCCTTATTTTTTTTTAAATTTTATTATCCATAATTAGATACACTTAATAAGAGAATAATGTGTTTATGTCTCCACTTCCCCTATTTCCCTCTTCCCTGTCCCCGGTCAGTTGGATTTCCTCCTCTGTGGGCAGTCTGGATCAGTCCATGGGGTAGGGGGTTGTGAACAGCCTAGGAGTTAACCCGATTCCACCCCAATAGCTGTCTTCCTGGCAAGAGATGCACCACCCCAGACCTACCGTGGAGGATCCACATGGAACCCTGCAGGCAGTGATGGGATAAGCAAGAGACCTATAACCACAGCCTATCAGTCAACCCAGGATGAACCAGCGAAACACCAATGATTTGAACCTTCCTTCTTAAGTTGTTCTCTCGGGTACCTGATTGTAGCAGGAAGACAAGTAACTGATATAGTGGCCCATTTTCCTTGCTTCTGATCTCAGCTCGTCATGAGGCTCTTGGCAGCACACTGGCCACACTCCCTGCACAGAGAAAGCATGAAGCCTGTGAGCAGCCTGCTTGCTCATCAGAGACATACAAAGGTGGACTCAGGCTCACTTTCCTGCCCTAAGCAAGCAAGCATGCAAGAGAAGGCAAAATGAACTTTGGCTGAAAGTGTAAATTTGAGAAGTCAAGCAAATACTATCTAATAGGTAGAGACACATAACCTTGTTAGTCAAACAGGCCCAGAAAAACCCCTAGCAAGCTCTTATGGCACAAGGGAATATAAACGCACATGTAGATCCTCTCATAGGCAAATGGAAAAGGACAAGAGCTTTCCAGAGCACAAAGCCACACACATGTCATGGGTAGCTTCCTTCCTATTATTCTGGAGGAAATGCTGTTGGGGAATGATTACTATGCTTTTCTTTTTTCTTCTTTCTTTCTTTTCTTTTTCTTTTTTGTTTGTTATTTAAGGTAGGGTCTCACTCTAATGCAGGCTGACCTGGAATTCCCGATGTGGTATCAGGGTGGCCTCAAACTCATGGCAATCCTCCTACCTCTGCCTCCTGAGCGCTGAGATTAAAGGTGTGCACCACCATGTCTGGCTACTATTCTTTTCCTTCTTCTTTTTTTTGGGGTGGTATGTATATGTGTATGTGTGAGTGGTGTGCATGTATGCAAATGCATGTTTCTGTGTGCATGGGTGCACATGAGGTCATACACATATGAGTGTGCACATGGGGTCATACACATATGAGTGTGTGCGTGTATGCAAATGCATGTTTGTGTGTGCATGGGTGCACATGGGGTCATACACATGAGTGTGTATATGTATGCAAATGCATGTTTGTATGTGCATGGGTGCACATGGGGTTGTACACATGTGAGTATGTGTAAGTGGGAGCCAAGGGTTGACATTGGATGTCTTCTTTGATTGTTTTTATCTTACTTCTTAGGCCAGAGTCTCTCATTTAAACCCAGAGCTCACAGATTCAGTGAGCCTTGCTAGACAGCTTGCCCTGGGGATCCCCTGTCTCTGCCTCCAGAGAGCTGAGATTATAGGCAGACTGCATACCCACCTGGCACTAACATGGGCATTGGGGGTCCAAAGTCAGGTCCTCATGCTCATGCAGCAAGTGCTTTACCACGGGAACCATCTTCCCAGATCCTTATTTCTATTCTTAAAAATAATTTCCTGGCCACTGTACAATGACTGTGTGCACAAGTCTCCCTGGTGGTGTATATGGCCTATTGCTTAAGTGGGTTGTCCTAAAAGACAACAATTGGAGACAGTTTTTTTTTTTTTGGTGGATCTTCATGTTTCTGATTTCAGGCAGTCTCTAGTCTAGGCTCAAGACAGGTATGTGGAGTGCTTTTGAATAGCCCCAGAGCACAGTGGCCTGGGTTTACATTGACCAGATCATCATGTCCATCTTTACAAATCTCCAGAATAAGAAACATGTGACTGAGACCAGTGCCGGGCCAAGTTCAAGTCCCTTTGCTGCCAAAAGATCCACATCTCATAGAAGTAGGGCTTCACAAGGCTTAAAGCAGATGAATTTCACAACATAGTAGTCAATAAGCAGCTTAGCCCAAATACTACCACTACTACTCATTATTATTTACTGGATAGGGGCGTAGGTCAGTGGCAGAGTGCTTGCCCATCATTTCCAAGGCCCTGGGTTAGATCCCCTGCACAGAAAAAGGTACTTATCATCATATCTGTGGTTAATATATCATTACCTCTTCATTTGTCACCTTTGAATAATATCTGTTGATTCTGAGCTATTGAAAATTTCACTCATTTGCCTTAGCATTACCTGCTTCAAATCATGATTTTGGCTTTCACATTGATTAAATTTAAAACTGCTTTGATTAAATTTAAAACTGCTTTCCTCTCCACTTGAAAGAGTGAATCTCCACTGCACTGTGGAAGCCACCCAGGGCCCGCCCTTTCCTTCATGCCTCTTCTCCCTGTCCTTCTCCCTCTTCGTCAGCTGGCTTTTCCTTTTACAACATCAAGGATGTATAATATTCTGTTTGATGATGTCAGTGTAAAATGCAGCTCTTTCCTCAAAGGGAATAAGAGATGATTTATTCTTAAGCCCAATATGAGTGACCGTGGCTCAAGAACACAGTCAGGTTCAACATGGAAACAGTTTTATGAAGATTTTTTTATGGTTGAGGAACAAAAGAAAGTTTTAAACCAAGACATTTTAAAGATCCACTGACCAGCAGATAGGCAGGTTACAGTAAAGTGGGGATGTCTTTGCCTAGGATTTCAGATGCTATCTGATGACATCCTTAGCTTTTGGGTTGGTGGCCTGATACGTTAATATATTTAAAAAGGTTTGACCTGATAGTTTTAAAGATGTTAGGTCAGAGGAAATGGATGAATGGTGTTGCAGTTAGCTTTCTCATTGCGGGCACAAAGAACCTGACCAAAGGCAGCTGATGGAAAGAAAGGATTTATTTTAGCTTACAGACTCAAGGGGAAACTCCATGATGTCAGGAAAATGATGGCATGAGCAAAGACTGGATATCACCTGTGCCACAGAAGGAGACAAACAGTGGCAAGTGAGCCAAAAAGTGACCAGGGGAAGCTGGCTATAACACCCATAAGTCTGCCTCCTACAATACACCTCCAACAAGGTTCTAATTCCAAAATTGCCATTAGCTGGGAATCAAATATCCAGAACACATACATTTATAGAGGACACCTGAATCAAAACACCACATTCCACCCCTCGACCCCCATAAGCTGATAACTTTCAATGATGTGAAATGCAATGAATCCAGTCCAACTTTAAAAGTCACCATAGTTTATATTCAATTGCAATGATGTTCAAACATCCCCATAGTCCAAGGTCTTTTAACTGAGCCATAATACCAAAGAAAAAAATAATAATGGCACAGAATAAACATTGACACTGCAAAACATGACATTGGGCATAACAAAGACTGAACCAATAAAAGTTTTAAAACAACAGGGCCAAAATCAAATTCTGATTCTAAGTCCAACAACTCTAACCAGTGACAAGTCTCCAAATTCGATAATTCTAACCAGTGATGAGTGTCTGGAGTTCCAATTCCAACCCTCCAGCCAGGCTACTCACAGTCCTGGATAATTTCATCTGGTGCTGGCAGCACTCCTTGCCAGCCATCCCATAGTCCTGGAACTTAACTGGGTTTCCACTGCAACCCATGGTTCAACTTCCTGATTCCAGTGGGCCTTCATGCAGGTAATCCAACAGGTCTGTTTCACACTGCCCATCACCATTTCCAAAAAACAAAACTGTGTTGCAAATTCAATGACCCTCTCTTTCCTGTATTTATTATACTCCATAGTACAAGGTGGGCCACCAACTTACTAATTCAGTGGGGGAATAATACCAACTTTGAAAAGAAGGACACTCCTTTAGCATTCAGGTCCCTTACTTCAAAAGGGTCTGCATTCTTCTTGCTGTCCCAATGCAGATCACCTGGCCCTATCTCAATGGATGCAATCTCTCAAGCAATTGCAGCTGAGTGGGAAGCAGTTTCAGCCTAAAGATTTGATTTCTTTCTGTGTCATATCCATCTGCTCACCAGTCCATTTCTACAAGAAGCAACCCTGTACAACTTCTCAGGACACAGGCAGGCAGAACACAGCAATCCTCTCATACAAACTGCTTCTAGGACAGTCCCAACAAAGTTCTTTCTCACCCTTGTAAGCCAAACCTCACATTTCATAGTTATGAGTGCATTCAGGTCTTTCAACTCTGACCAAAATGGTCCATGAAGCTATACTTACAGCACTGCAAGGTACCACTTAAGCTAAGGTTTCAAATCTTTCCACACTCCTCCTGCAAATCAGTTGCAAAAGTCTAATGCCACACAGTCAGGCTTTTAGCAGCAACAAGCCCCCTTCTTGGTACCAATTTACCGTGGCAGTCAGTTTCTCCTTGCTGCAACAAACATCCAACCAGAAGCAGTTTGTAGGAGGAAAGGGTTTATTTTGGCTTACAGACTTGAGGGGAAGCTCCATGATGGCAGGGAAAACGATGACATGAGCAGAGGCTGAACATCACCTCTTGATATAAGGTAGCGGACAGCAGCAGGAAGGTGTGCCAAACACTGATGAGGGGAAGCTGGCTATAACACCCATAAGTTTACCCCCAGCAACGTACCTCCAACAAGATCCTAATTCCAAAATTGCCATTAGCTGGGAATCAAGCATTCATAAGACATATGTTCATGGGGGACATCTGAATCAAACCACCACAGATGGCCACTAAGGGAACTAAAGATCGGTCACAATCATTTGGCCTTGATCTGCAGCATTCCAACAGTCCACAATCATCAAGCTGTAATCAAGCCATCAGCTTGCAGAATCCTCATCATAGGTGTGGCTTTCTTTTTCTTTTATATGAGAACTGTGGTCCACAATAGCCATAATTAAGTCTTCTGTTCTCTCTCTGTGCAATCAACAAACAAATACAATGGCATTTGAACAACTTTGTCAGTACTAGTTATGTCAATCAGGTGGTTTTCTTCTCCATAGGGCTGATGGCTTTTTGAGCCACAAAAGGAGAATGATTTTTTTTTCTATATATAAAGCATGTATTCAATTAGATATGACGTTCACATCCTGGGTCACATACCGGGGCCAGTGCTCACCCTCATATGCAGGGCTGACAGGCCTCATCTATGGCAACCAAGTAGTCAGGCAACAGGTCCAGGAGACAAGTGGCCCCAAAGACTCCTCCTGCAAAGCAGCTTAGTAGGCTTAGGACTTCCTGGCAGAAAGCTGAGGGGTCATGGCTGGTGCGGGGCCTGTGCAGCGCACAGGCAGGCACCAGGCTGCAGAGGATGGCGAGCACCAGCAGCAGCACCTGGGCTCCCAGCTTCACCTCCAGCTCCACTAGCACCAAGGCTCAGAAGCTACTGCCTCTGGTGTCACACCAGGAGCTCTGTCTCCTCCCAGGGCCCCATGGCTTCAGTGACTCTTGGACCTGGAGAAGGTAAGACTTCCAAGAATGATTAACAACAAGGTAGAATGGATTCTTTCTCATATATACCTTCTTCATGCTCAAAACCATGACACATGTTCAGCTTGGTCATCTTATGATCCTAATTTTCTTTGTTCTTTTCTTTTGAACATGGTCTCATATGGTCAGGCTTGCCTTGGACTCACAATCCTCCTGCTTCCACCTCCAGAGGGCTCAGATTACAGGTGTGCGCCCGCCACAGAGAGGATGAGACGATCACTTCTTTGGCTTCCTCTCCTGTCCTCACCTAGGAGTTCTAACTACCTTTCTTTTTTTCCTGTTCACAGAGAATAGCTGCCTCCCATTTCTAGTCTTCTTGGTATGCCCATCTGTGCTATTTGTCTGTTGGAACAGCTTCAAACTTGTCATTCTATCTCTCATCCACACATTGGGAGCCTGAACTACATTCCCCAGCTTCCCTTGCCAGCAAGTTTCTGCCAATGAGAGGCATTGTCAGATGAGGCAGGTGTGGCAGGAGGGGGGCAGCTGGCTGTTGGCTTCTAGGCTCTGGAGGGATGAGTCCTGGTTCCTGGGTGAGAATGGACAGTGTCCCATGCTCTGGCCAATCCTCTTTCCTTATCATTCTAGTCCTACAGCCGGTTAGTGGTCTCCAGTAGGTACTAATTTCTGGGTGTTTTGGATTAAATGGCTACAGCTGTCCAATTCATTTGTGAAGGTTCTAAGCTTCAATGTGACTACACTTGGAGGTGGGTTCTATGGGAGTTAATTAAGGTTAAATGATGTACTTGTACTTGAACCTTCGGTTAGGGCACAGTCTGAACCCTTCAGCAGCATTCTTTCCTATTACAGTGTGTATATTTTTTAAAAAATGTCTTCCTTAGAATGGTTTCTTAGTTGTCATCTCTCTAAATTGTCCTTCTGTTTTTGCATGTTCATGTCTGCTTTTTCCTTTACAGTCTTTCCTTGGGATATTAATCATAATTATATTAAATTTCCAGTATAATGCCAACATCACTGCCCATCTGAGTGTGGCTCTAGTGCTTACTCTTTCTCTTCAACTATTTTTTTTTTGAGGTAGGGTCTCGCTCTAGCCCAGGCTGACCTGGAATTCACTATGTAGTCTCAGGCTGGCCTCAAACTCATGCCGATCCTCCTACCTCTGCCTTTGGAGTTCTGGTATTAAAGGCATGATGCCTGGCCCTCTTTAAAGTGTTTTGTCTGTCTAGGAATTTTTGGTTGAAAGTCACGTATAATGTACCAGCTAAGGGAAGCTAGACTAAATAGAACTTAGGGTGAAGATTCACATTAAGTTGGCTAAAGGTTAGGCTGTCTTTACTGTTCACTATAGCTGTAGAGGCCAGAAGCTAAATTTTTCTCTAGTGCCCTTATTTTTATCTCTCCATTGTCTTTGGGTTTCTTTAGAGAATCCTTTCTAAATGTCTGTGTACGAAGTTCTTCTGGGTGTAACCCCCTGTTATTACATAGGAGTCCTAGCCATGTAGGGAGAAGGAAGCATTCTGTGGTTTTCCCATAGGTCTGTCTTTCCATGAGCCTGTGCTGTGGACTGTGGCCCTCATAAGTGTTCCTCAGTTTAGTTTCTCCACTTAAGCGAGATGCGAAGGCATAGAGCTGTGATTTTTTCCTCTCGTAGCCCCACTGGGCTCTGCTAAAACTCCAGCCAGTTAACCTGGGGCAATATAGCTTCTTTTGAGAGCAGGCTGTGTTAAGAACAGAATTTCAAAATGAATACTTTCTTAATATACTTGCCAGAAGGACCCTAGAGAATTTTCCCATCTTCACTGTGAAGATCTTAGAATCAAAATTCACACAAAGTGTGGGCTACCCCCTCAAAGTATGGTCTCCCTAGAGTCTCTCTCGATCTTGCCAACAATTTGTTGATTATAGCTGAGGTTTCCCTACCCTAGAAATAGTGATGTTCGCTTTCTTTTGCTTTGTTTTGTCTTGCTTTAATTATTTTGGGGGGGGAGGGGTAGAGTTTTACTGTATCACCCAAACTGACCTTCAACTCATCCTCTTGCCTCAGCCTCCTGACTGGCAGTGTGTCATCAAACATGTCCTCTCTGGAGGTTTTGGCTCCTGGACTTGTGTACTGGTAAGCTGCAATCCTCTGCTCTGTATCCACCTGCCTGTCAAACTTGGGGTCTAGCACTTAGCCCTATGGTCTAAATTCTTCAGTGGATCTAAGAAGATATGCTGATTTTTTGATATTTTTTATATGTTTTCTCAGCAATTTTCTTGTGAAGGCAGGAATGATATCTTCCAAGATCCTTACACACTAGACCAGAAACTAGATTTTTTTTTTCAATACTGAAGGTGGTTGTCTGATATCAAATCCTCCTACTTGAAATTTTGGAGAAGCTTCCAGATTCCTGACTGGGCAGGATTCTGGTATCTGCTACACGAGTCCTCTCTGCCATCTCTGAGCTTCCAGAACTCCTACTCAAAGCTGGATCCATTGCCTCATCTCTGGGGCAATTCCTATCACTGACTATTGGGTTAGACCCAGTGTATCTGCCTAAATTTCTTGTTGCTGGTCTAATTCTTCATGAAACTTTATAAAGAAAAGCTGTAGAATTTCTAAACTTTCATGTGTCTAAAAAAATGCATTTGTTATTTCTAATACCTTTTTTTAGACAGTCTCATTATGCAAACCAGGCTGACCTAGAACTCACTATGGAGTCCAGGCTGGCCTGAAGGATGTGAACCTCTTACCTCAGCCTCTTGAGTGCTGGGATGACAGGCATGAGCCACCATTTGGGTGGCAGTTAGTCTTAACACTTTTACAAATTGGTTTACAGGGTATAGAATTCCATGTTTAAAATATATCTTTCCCACCTTCAAAGGATATTGCCTAGGACCCCATTCCCAGAGAAGGTCTAGGAGTGTGTATTTCTATCTCTGGAAACTTGGGCATCTTCTTTTAGTTTTTAGTCTGATTCATGTGACTGTGTCTAGATATAGATGATTTATTATTGATCCGGGCAGTACTTAGTTGCTCTTTTTCTGTCTGGAGACCTCCAATCCCTCACCTTTGAGACAGCATCTCCTATTGTATCTGGGATTATATCCTTCCCTTGCTGTTCTCTGTTTGCTCTACAATTTATTCAGTCAAATATCGCACATCCTGGGTTGACTTATTATGATAAGTCTTGTGCTCACATTCACATTTCCTGTTTCTATTTTAAAATCTAGGAAGCATTTCAACTTAATTTTATTGACAATTTTGAATTTTAAATCATTTACTGAAATTTTATTTAAACAATTGTATTTAATTTTTAGCTTCCTCCTTGACCCCATTATTAATTGTTTCTCATAGCACCTCTATATTTTATTACACAATAACTTCTCATTTCTCTGAAGCCAATAATAGTATTTTGAGGAATTATCTTCTTATCCTTGAGATCTTTATTTTTCCTATGGGGCTAGCTGTCTTCATATTTATTTCCCACACTGACTTCCTTATGTGTCCAGTATATATCTGAGTGGGGCACCGGGCTGTCAGGGTGTATGCTGTGTAGTTGGCATTGCGTATAGCTGGTCTGCAGCCCTACAAGGCATCCCTTGACAGGGAGAGTGTAAGGACAGAGCCCGCAGAGTGTGTTAAATAAAAATCACAGAAGGCCATTGTTTTGGACTCACCTCTTGCCCCAGGCCCAATCATAATAGGCTAAATATTAAAATAAAACCACACATATTAAAGTTCCATGTCACCAAGCTGAAACTAGGCTATTTATTTTCTCTTCCCAGAAATCAGGATTAGAGAGACAACAACAAAATTTTCCTAATTGGCCACCTTAACTGGCGTGATAATGAAGTTCCCTCTGCCTCCATCTTCCTTCTTCCCTCCCTTCCTCCCTTCAGATCTCCCCCTTCCCTTCTATCCTTCCTTCCTTTCATCCTTCCTTTCTTTGTGTGTATGTGTATATGTGTGTTCATGTGCGCGCGCACATGTGTTCATGTTTATGTAGGTGCATGTGTGTGGAAATAACCTTGGGTGTTGTCTCCCAGGCACTGTCCACCTTTTATTGGGACATGATCTCTCACTGGCCAGAAACTCACCAAGTAGGCTAGACTGGCTGGCCATTAAGACCCATGGATCTGCTTGTCA
>PVHP010004520.1:0-67500 GCA_004024765.1 Zapus hudsonius | reverse complement strand
TACCTCAAAAAGAAAATGATTTAAAATTCCTAAGTGATAAATTATCAAAAATACAAGTGGTGAGTGAAGGAAAAAAATGGAAGCAAGTGCTTATCTGGTAGACTAGAAAGGAGTAAGGACTGTATAGATTTTTAGGAAGCAGTGGAGAGACAGGAAAATGCCTTTATTCCAAGTGCCTTTTACCAGAAAAGAAAATTAAATGTTGGATAGAATACTCATAGATACTCAATTCATACATCTGTGTTTTCCTTTTTAAATTTTTTAAAACTTATTTGCAAGCAGAGAAAGAAAGAGAATGAGAGAAGAGAGCATATTGGTGTACCAGGGCAGGGCCTCTTGCCACTGCAAACAAATTCCAGACACATGAGCCACTTTGTGCATCTGACTTTATGTAGATACTGGAGAACTGAACCCAGGCTGGCAGGCTTTGCAAGAAAGTGTCTTTAACCACTGAGTCATCTCCCTGACCCCATTTGTGCTTCCTAAAGCAACATTTAAGGTGTTAATAAATGCTGCCTAACCATAGATTTTAATCTTCAACCTTCCCTATAGTTACAACTGAAGGGAGAGGTTCCAGAAAGACCGAATGACATGCAGAAAAGCACACAATTTGGAACAAGCTTGCCATACTTACACATCTGAGACAAGTGTCTAGTTGAGTGCATTGGTCATAGTTTGTGCTCAATAAATTCAATTCAATGAGACCAAATGAAGCCCTGGGTTATCAGAAAGCTTCCTCAGTATGCCAAAAATCAATGTTTTCAACTTAGATGCCATTAACTCATAACCTCCTTTCCTCTCCTATTCATCTCTCAGCTTTAAAGTTATGCCACCTTCTGATGATCGTTATCCTTAGTTCAGTCTTAACCTGGAAACACAGGAGTTTCGGGTATTTTTTTTTTCCTCTCATATATAGACATACACATGCAGTCAATTTCAAATTTCCAACTCTATGCCTTTGAACCCAGTAATTATTTCATTGGCTGTTGAGTCAGAGGAACTCTCTGTATATGATGAGTTCAGCCCTTGTGGATAATGAAAGCCTGTGTACATATATGGCTATTGAAGTAATATGGTGAAATTCAGTCATGTCTTACTATCCCCAAGGAATTGATTCCAGGACTAGAAAGGCTACTAAAATCCAAGATGTTCAAGTCCCTGATATAAAATGGCAATGTAATTGCATACAACGTCCGATCATCCGCTTGTAGATCTAAACCATGTCTAGATTACTTGATGTAGCTGCTGTGTCAATATCATTTATGGCGCGACAAGTCTGTACATGCTCGGTACACATGCACTTTTTCTTTTCTAAATGTTTTTGATTTCTTAAACTCAATAGCTATGGATTCCACACGCAATCACACTTCTATTTCTATACTAGCCTGTCTGGGTCCTGTATTAGAATGGCGTTGGAAAGCCGAATCTCTCAATTTTGATACGATCGACAAAATTTTTGGGGAAAAAAAATCTAATAACGATAACTACCATTTATTTTACCCACCCGGCCATTCCGCTTAACATTGGGATAAACGACCTTACAGAAACGTGGGGCTGAGATAAGCTGATGTGTGTGTTGGCTTTGATCAAACGACTGTGCAGTGCGGGCTTCCAAAATCAAGTTATCTCCCCGCTCGCGGCACCCCGAGGGGCCGACGGGATCCCGGGAGCCCGTGACCTTAGGTACGCGGTCCTTTTTACCATCGGATCCGTCGGGGCCCGGGGCCGCGGAGGGCGGTCGGGACCCCGGAGGGGCGGTGACACGCGACCCCGGAGCCGCTCCGCGACCCTCCCGGGTGGGCACGCTCCCAGCGCCCCCCGGGCCGGGGCAGGGGCGGGGGCGGGCCGGGGGTGGGGCCTGCCGGGGGTCGCGGCCGCCGCCCACCTGCCGCCGCTCACCTCCAGGCTGTAGTTGCCGCGGATGGCGGAGAAGTCGTCCAGCGCTTCGGCCGCGCTGCCCTCGTCCAGGTTCAGCTCCTGACACAGGGCCTGCAGCGCTTCCCGGGCCGCGGCGACCCCCGCCGCCCCCTCGGCGTGGGGCTCGTCCTCGTCCATCCCCGGCCCCGGGCCTCCGTCCCTCTCGGCGCGCTCTACCCACAAGCCCTCGCGACAAAAGCGCGCGAAAACCGGCCGCTGCCGAGCATCGCCGCGCCTAAGCGTCTGCCTCCGCTTTGCTGCTCAAAAAAAAGAAAAAAAAGTCCCTCCTCCTCCCCCACCTCGAGCTCCCGGGCACCCCTCTCCGGAAGTGTGGCGAGAAGGTGGCCCTCGGACTCCAGGGACGCGGCTCCGGTCCTCCGAGGCGGCGGGGTCCGGCCGCGGGGAAGGAGCGGAGAGGCGGGAGCGGAGGGATCCACGCCGCCCGCCGGGACCGGGCCGGGGTGCGCGGAGAGCCTGGGAGCCTCCCGGGCGCGTCCCGTCCTGTCCACGCGAAGCCTCTCGTGGCCATCTGCTGGCTTGCTGGCTTTGTCTTTGGAGTTCCGAAGGAGGGTCCCACTCCAGCCACCGACCTGGAAGCCCGCTGTGGGGCCGCGGGGCTGAAAGCGAGGCCCGCGCGCACGCGCGGACAGGGTCTGTGTTAGAATGTTCAAGCGGGCTGCAGCGCTATAGACCTGGCGATCAAGGACAAAACAAAACGAAGTTTCTCAAATTCCTTGTTCCCAATGTGAAATAAAGCAGACTTAATGAGGATTCTTGGTCGTACTCTTTTTTCACCTATAATTAGACTGTCGTTGACTTTAAAAATGTGGGGGGGGGGGTCGCTGCAAACTCCAAGCACATGTGTCCAGCTGTTCCCTGGGTGCTGCGGGATTGGACTTTGTAAGCAAATGCCTTGAACCACGGAGCCATCTCCCTGGTCCTGTCATTGGTTTTCGGTCCCTCACTTCTTACATATCCCTGTTAGGAAAAACTGACCTTCTAACTGTCAGGGAAAGGAGGTAGAGTGGATAGAGTAAGTAGACAAGATGATCTCACCATCTCTACTGCTCTTAATCCCTCACTGAAAAAAGTCTTTAAAATGAGCCCCTGCACTGAAGGTAATAAATACCAACTCACAGGG
Organism: Zapus hudsonius; assembly: GCA_004024765.1. Lineage (NCBI taxonomy): Eukaryota > Metazoa > Chordata > Mammalia > Rodentia > Dipodidae > Zapus > Zapus hudsonius. The sequence goes on along the minus strand of PVHP010004520.1, from coordinate 64,442 downwards.
AGCAATTCCAACTCGGAATACTTTCTGCTCACAGCACTTCCTGCTCACAGGAATACTTCAGTGATTTTTGTGCCCCTTAGACTTTGGATACGGAAATGGGAAGATGAAGTACAATCTAACTTGAAGGCATTATGCAACAAAATTCTCTTAGAGATGCTGTCCCAACACATTGTACCTAAGATCACACTTTAGGATCATTTCAATTTTTTTTATTAAATATTTTATTTATTCATTTTCAAGCAGAGAGATATAGAGAGAGGGAGAAAGAGAGAGAGAGGGAGATATATATATATATATATATATATATCTGCTTGAAAATGAATAAATAAAATATTTTTAAAAATAGTAGCCATTAAGCAGACAAAACTATGAGAGGGATATATATATATATTCCCTGTATCGGGAATTGAACCCAGGCCATCAAGCTTGTTTACAATCAAGTACCTTTAACCACTGAGCCATCTCTCCAGTCCAGTTATTTTACATTTTTGGGGGAGGGGGTTGAGGTAAGGTCTCGTTCTAGCCCAGGCTGACCTGGAATTCACTGTGTAGAGTCTCAAGCCAGCCTGGAATTTACAGTGATCTTTCTACCACTGCCTCCTAAGAGCTGGGATTAAAAATGTGCACCACCATGTCTGGCTCCCACTACCATTTTTTAACTAACTTTTTTTTTTTTTTTTTTTTTTTTGAGCTAGTGTCTCACTCTAACCCAGGCTGACAATGGAATTCACTATGTTGTCTCAGGTGGCCTTAAACTCACGGTGATCCTCCTATCTCTGCCTCCCTAGTGCTGGGATTAAAGATGTGCACCACCATGCCTGGCATAACTACCATTTTTGATTCATTCAATTTGTTAAAAAACATACCTAAGAATTTCTAACCATTTTGTCATTTCAAAAACTATGTGGGGGCTGAAGAGAGAGCTCAGTGGCCCTTGCCTCCAGAGCCTAACAACCCGAGTCCAATTCCCCAGTACCCACACAAACCTGACGCACAGAGTGACACATGCATCTGGAGTTCATTTGCAGTGGCTAGAGGTCATGGCGTGCCCATACTCTTACTGCCCCTCTCTCTCTGGATCTCTCTGCTTGCAAATAAATAAATAAATAAAATACATATATAAAAGATTACTTTAAAAAAAACAAAAACAAAGCCAGGTGTGGTGGTGCATGCCTTTAATTCCAGCACTCAGGAGACAGAGGCAGGAGGATCACTGTGAGTTCAAGGCCACCGAGACTACATAGTGAATTCCAGGTCAACCTAGGCTAGACCCCACCTCGAAAAACCAAAAAGATGCTCTTGAAGCTGGGGACTTGGCTCAGTAGTTAAAGGCACTTGCTTGCAAAGCCCACCAGCCCTGGTTTGATTCTCCAGTACCCGCGTAATGCCAGATGCACAAAGTGATGCATGTATCTGGAGTATGTTTGCAGCAGCAGGAGACCCTGGTGTGCCTACCCCCCCTTTGCATATATATATAATTCTTTTGTTGGTTCTTTAAGTTAGGGTCTCACTGAAGCCCAGACTGACCTGGAACTCACTGTGTAGTTCTAGACTGGCCTTGAACTTCATGGTGATCCTTCTACCTCTGCCCCCTGAGTGCTGGGATTAAAGGCATGGGCTAATAAAAATATTTTTAAAAATATTATTTATTTGCAAGAAGAGAAAGAAGGAGAGAAAATGGGTGTATCAGGGCCTCTTGTAGTTGTAAACAAATTCCAAGACCCATTTGCCACTTTGTGCATCTGGCTTTACACGGGTACTGGAGAATCAAACCTGGGCCATTAGACTTTGCAAGCAAGTGCCTCAAACCATTGAGCCTTTTCTCCAGGCCAATAAAATTTTTTAAAAAATGTATGTGGGGCTGGAGAGATGCCTCAGTGGTTAAAGACACTTGCTTAAAAAGCCTGATGGCTTGGGTTCGACTCTTTAGTCACCAATATCTAGTTCTAGAACATTTTCATCATTCCCAAAGGGAAACTACACACCCATTTAGTAGTGACTTCTCATTCTTTCTTTCTGAACAATCTGGCCACCACTAGTATACTTTTTGCTGTTGTTGTTGTTTTGATTTTTTGAGGTAGAGTCTTACTGTAGTCTAGGCTGACCAGGAATTCACTCTGTAGTCCCAGGCTGGCCTCAAACTCATGGCAATCTTCCTATTTCTGCCTCCTAAGTGCTGAGATTAAAGATGTGTGCCACCACACCTGGTGAGTTTTGGTTTGTTTTTTTTAAAAAATATTTTATTTATTCATTTTTCAAACAGAGAAATACAGAGAGAGAGAGAAAGAGAGAGAGAGAGAAAGAGAGAGAGAGAAAGAGAGAGAGAGAGACCAGGGCCACCACCTTATGGGTCTGGCTTATGTGGGTCCTGGGGAATTGAACCGGGGGCCTTAGGCACTGGAGGCAAGTGCCTTAACCTCTGAGCCATCTCTCCAGCCCGAGTTTTGGTTTTTAAGACATGGTTTCATGAAGTCCAGGCTGGCCTCAAACTTGCAATGTAGCTGAGGCTGGCCTTGAACTCCTGATCCTCCTGTCTCTACCCCTAAGTCCTATGTTACACATGTGCCATCACATCTAATGTTCACCTTTTTCATTGATGCTTCTCAATCACCTAAAATAGTGCCTGACCCATAGCTAAGTTAAATAATTGTGGGATGAATATTACCTAATGCAAGGATGTAGGAAGACAAGTACACTCTTACATTGCTGAGTTGAATTTAAATGTTATTGCCTCCATGAAAGTCGGTTTGGCAATTCTTAATTTAAATAGAGTCTTTAATCTAGTAATTCCACTTTTTAAATTTGTGTGTGTTGTGTGTGTGTGTCACAGCATGCATGTGAGGTAAGAACAATTTATGAGTGTTGGTTTTGTAATTCTATCTTGTTTGAGACAGGGTCTTCTTGCTCATCACTGGGAAAGCCAGACTATTTATTCCATGAACTTCCAGATTCCCCTGCTGTCTCTCATTGCCAACCATGTGTTGGGATCACAGATGTGTGCACCACTTTATGTCAAGCTGTGCATTGGTGCTTGGAATGCACTTTATTTGGCAGCCTGTGGCACAAGTGCCTTTAACAACTGAGCCACTTCCCCAGCGCCTTTTAGGATTTTAAATTCTAAACACACATATTGCCATGCAATGTCCTACTTACTAGGACTACTCAGTGTTGTTTTTCAGTGTCAAAAACAAACAAAAAAACCCCTAAATATTGACAGGTGTGGTGGTGCATGTCTTTATCCCAGCAATACTTGAGAGGCAAGGGTAGGAGGATCAGGGCTGGAGATATGGCTTAATGGTTAAGGCATTTGCTTGCAAAGCAGATGGACCCAAGTTTGATTCCCCAGTACCCACGTAAAGCCAGATGCACAATGGTAGGAGGATCACTATGAGTTTGGGGCCAGCATGAGACTATATAGTAAATTCCAGGTCAGCCTGGACCAGAGTGAGACCCTACCTTGAAAAACCAAAAAAAAAAAAAAAAAAAAAGTCTATCTATACAATAAGTACAATAAAATAGTGGACAGGAGTAAAGTATGAGGATGCTTTAATGGACTAGTATGGAAAAATGTTAGATAATTTAATAAATAAGTACAAATTATACAACAATATACATAGAATAATATGATTTGTTTAAAAAGTGGGGAAAAATATACATGCTTGCTCATAAATGCATAAGCACGTCTTGAAGGAGATGTGAAAAACTGGGTAATATTGGGTACCTCCAGGAAATTGAATGACTGGGGATATTGTATAATTTATGAATTTTTTAGACATTTTATTTATTCATTTGCAAGCAGAGAAATAGAGAAGAGAGACAGATAAAATGGCCACTGCAAACAAATTTCAGATGCATGTGCTACTTTGTACATCTTTGTACATCTGATTTTATGTGAGTACTGGGGTAGTTAGGCTTTGCAAGCAAGCTCCTTAACCACTGAGTAATCTCCCCAGCCTGTAATTTATGAATTTTTTTTGGTTTTTAAAAAAATTTTTTTGAATTTTAAATATATGTTACCACTTTAATAAACTAACACTGTCATAAATTTGTGTCAAGAAAAACGAGTTTCCTGATCTTACCTTTCCCCTTATTAAATGCAGTATTTTAATGTCAAATAAGCCCTGGCTTACTATTCTTGCTTAAAACAAGTGTATGTTGAGGTGTAGAGATGAGCTTCATTTTCAGATTTAATCATTGATTAGTTCAGTATGAGTCCACTTAACTAATGTCCACTTTACTTTTTTATTTCTTTTGAAAATGAGTATCAAATAGTGTTATGATGATTTTTCAAACATATTAAAAGACTCTTGTGTATGTGTGTATGTGTGGTATGTATATGTGTGTTCATATGCATTTGGGCGTGTGTGTGTGTGTGTGTGTGTGTGTGTGTGTGTGTGTGTGTGTGTACACCAGAAGTTGATGTCAGGTGTCTTCCCCTATATCTCTTATCGGCCTTATTTTTTGGTGTGGGTGTCTGTGTGTGCCACAGCACGTGTGAAGATCAAAAGGTAACCTGAGCATGTAAGTCCTCACCATCCACCTGGGTTGAGACACACCAGACTAACTGGCCTATAAACTTCAAGGTTCTCCTGACTCCACCACCCATTGCCTTAGGCAAGTATGCTTTTATGTGGGCTCTGGGGATCCAAACTCCTGTCATTAGGCTTACACAGCAAGCACTTTTAGCCACTAAACCGTCTCTCTACCCCTACAACTTGTTTTTATGAGAACCTTGATCTCAGTGATTAGGCTAGACAAGTTAGCCAGCAACTGAGGGATCCTCCTGCCTCCACCACCTCCCCAGTGCTGGGATGATAGCCATGCATCGTGATGCTCTGCTTGTATGTGGGTGCTGAGGATGTGAACTCAGGTCCTCATCCTTGCAGGACAAGTACTTTACATACTGACACTGAGCCATCTTCCCAGTCCCCTTTATAACTTTTTTTTTGGGGGGGTTTCGAGGTAGGGTCTCGCTCTAGTCCAGGCTGACCTGGAATTCACTGTGTAGTCTCAGGGTGGCCTTGAACTCACGGCTATCCTCCTACCTCTGCGAGTGCTGGGATAAAAGGCGTGAGCCACCATGCCCGGCTCCCCTTTATAACTTTTAAAAGGCTATTTTCTTTTTTTTAATATTTTATTTATTCATTTTCAAGCACACACACACACACACACACAGAGAGAGAGAGAGAGAGAGAGAGAGAGAGAGAGAGAGAGAGAGAGAGAGAGAAAACACTAGGGCCACCACCTTGTAGGTCTGGCTTATGTGGGTCCTGGGGAATTGAACCCGGGGTCTTAGGCACTGGAGGCAAGTGCCTTAACCACTGAGCCATATCTCCAGCCCTAAAAGGCTATTTTCAAATGATCTAATAACAAGTAACTTTATAAAGGGCTTTTCACTTTTAACTTTTTAAAAACACTCACATTTATTTAAAGCTCTAAACAAGTTACCACAACAGAAATTGTGGACTGTGTTTCAAATTTGAAAAAAATTTCATCTATTTTTTTCACTATTGCTTACTAAAATGAATAATAGCTAGACTTTACAATTCTTTTTTTAAAATATTTCATTTATTCATTTTCAAGCAGAGAGAGAGCGAGAGCGAGAGAGAGAGAGAGAGAGAGAGAGAACCAGGGCCACCACCTTGTGGGTCTGGCTGGCTTATGTGGGTCCTGGGGAATTGAACCGGGGGCCTCAGACACTGGAGCCAAGTGCCTTAACCGCTGAGCCATTTCTCCAGCCCTACAATTCTTTTTAAAAATATTATTCATTTGAGAGAGAGAGAATCAGAGAGAGAATGAATATGTATGGATACACGAGGGCCTCCTGCCAGTGCAAATGAACTCCAAATGCATGCACCACTTTGTGCATCTGGTTTTGTGTGGGTACTGGGGAATTGAGCATGGGTCATCAGGCTTTGCAAGCAAGTGTCTTTAACCACTGAGCCATTTCTCCAGCCCCTAGACTTTACAATTCTTAGAGGTCCAGTACTGAAATGATAAATGGAGGCAGTGAGACGACCCAAAAGCTCTTTCGAAGTTGCCAAAGCAATAGTAAAAAGGCTTGAGGACTTGCATGTAAATTTCTTTAGTTTTTCAGGTATTTGAACTTCCTACAAATTCCTCTGCCTTTTCATGTCTTGCCCATTTTGGCACATGAAGTGATATCCTAGACAATCCACCATCAGACCTGAAGTTCAATAGGTTTGGTTTTGGCTGACACATTCAGTCCTGTGATCTCTTTGAAACCAGGGGTGGCTAGGAACACAGATGCTTTACCTTGATTGAGGAGAGAGGAGAGTTGGCTGCATGTGGACTGTGGTCTTCGGAAGTGGTCTGAGGTGATGCTAGTGAAAAGCAGGATGTACAACAGGCCTCTTTCATATACTATTGTTTCATCTTCCCACCTTTTAACCTAGTTCACAAGTGAGCCTCTTTTCTGGATTTTTAGCTCCATCTCCCTCTAATACCTTTTTATATCTCTGCCCATTTTTGTTGGAACAAAAAAGGGAAGGAGTGCTAGAGATTGCACAGAGAGCCTTGTGCTCTACTACTGAGCTGCACCCTCAGCTCTCCATGTGGCTCTAAACCAACGTTACTCTCCTTGGACAGCAGGTCAGTATTGCAGCAACTACTTTCTCATTGCTAGGACAAAACACCTGACCAGAAGCAGCTGATGGGAGGCAAGGGTTTATTCTGGCTTACAGTTTGGAGGGGAAGCTTTATCATGGTGGGAAAGCATGGCAGAGCAGATGGCTGGGGGGCATCACCTCTTGTCACAGCAGCAGGGCAAGAAGCAGAGTGAGCTAACTCTGAATGTCCAGCAGGCTGTCTAATAAACCACAAGTTCTGCTCCAAGTGTTAACACCTTCTCCAGCAAGGCTCTACCTCCCAAAGGTCTCACAACTTTTCCAAATTGACACCCGCTGGGGACCAAGCATTCAAAACCCATGAGCCAGAGCTAAAGAGATGGCTCAGCAGTTAAGGCCTTTGCCTGCAAAGCCTAATGACCCAGGTTTGATTCCCTAGTGCCCACAAAGCCGGATGCACAAAGTGGTACATGTATCTGGAATTCATTTGCAGTGGCTAAAGGCCCTGGAATGTGTGCGCTTCTCTCTCTCTCTCTCTCTCCTTGCAGATCACAGAAAAAAAGCAATCCTTGATTTTATCCTTTTCCTCTACTTTGAGGGAGTATTTGAGAGACATAGGAAAGGGTATGAGAAATCTCCATTTCTCACTCTTTCTTCCAACTCCATCTCCTTATACCTCTTTCTCTCTGTTCTGCTCAGGAATGTTTAAATTTTTCAGTAAACCTTCACGATCTGAACTTAAAAGCCTTGTCCTAGAAGCTTAACTTCATTAGCCTTGCATTGTGAATCATTCACACATACTCTTTTCTCATGAAGGAGTGATGGGAAAGGAGCATGGAACCAAGAATGGGGGAGCAGGGCAGCTGGAACAGGCAGAAGTGCAATTTGGCTCAAAATTTTGCCTAGTGTGCTTTTACTTGCTAGGGCAGGTGCTTGAGCACTTCTTTCTTTCCCCACTCTCTTTCGTATACATGATATTTAATCTTCCAATGAGAGCGCAAATTATTTTTTCTGTTTGTTTTTGAGATAGGGTTTCACACTGTCGCCCGGCTGGCCTGGAACTTGCAGCAATTCTCCTGCCTTAGCCTCCTAAGAGCTGGGATTATAGGCATGTGCCACCACACCCAGCAAAATTTTCTTATGAAATGGGCATCTCAGCCGGGCATGGTGGTGCACACCTTTAATCCCAGCAGAGGCAAAGGTAGGAGATTTGCTGTGAGTTCAAGGCCACCCTGAGAATACATAGTGAATTTCAGGTCAGCCTCAGCTAGAGCAAGACCCTACTTTGAAAAACAAAAAGCAAACAAACAAACAAAAAATAGGCATCTCAGTAAAACGAGAAAAGCAAAAAAGTGAAAAATGAACTGAGAATATAAAATATTAAAGACACAGATAGGTCAGTAATAGTAATAGATATAAACGATGCATTTTAATAATAACATATGATGAAAAATAACATGACATCTTATTGTATTGAACTTTTGTCTCAACATATGACAAAACTTAAATCCAGGGCTTTTTGTTTCATATGTTTTAAAAAATACATACAATTATAAACCAATCCCTGAGATCTTTATGTTGAAAATAATAGAGCCATTTCAATTCAATAGACTTAATATAATCACTACCAGGCACTTCTTAGCCCTTCCCTACTTCTGAGGTAGTTCAATAAAGAACAGTCTCATCTCTCTTTTTCTGTCTGCTTGCTTGTGTGCATGTGGTGAGTAGGTGAGGGTATGTGTGTACTTGCATCTGGAGGCTGCAAAGGCCAGGGGACAGCCTCCAGAGTTAGTCTTCAGGAACACTAGCCACCTCCTTTTAGACAAGAACTCTCATTGGTTTGGACCTTAACAACTTGGCCAGCCTGGCTAGGGATCCACTTGTCTCCACCTCCCTAGTGCTCAAATCACAGGCACTTTACCATCTGAACAGCTATCCCCCCAGCTCCCAGGCCTTTGTCTAACAGGGGCTTCTCTGTGAATTTTAACCAACAAGCAAAATAAAATAAACACCATTGTGCTTGTTAACTATTGTCTGTGGTTTACTCAGGAGATAAACTTCTACCTGGAGGAAAAGGGATGCTAGCATAAAGTATGAACAACAACGAAAAAGATTCAGCCTTTTTCTTGTCACTGGAGACTTAAACTGCATCTTCTGCATTGCCTCTGAAAAGGGAATTCATTTATTCACTCTATTTTTGTGATAGGGTCTTGCTATGTAGTTCTGGCTGGCCTGGGCCTTGCTATGTAGAACAAGCTGATTCTTCTACCCCTGCCTTCCCAAGTGCTGAGATTACAGATATAAGACCCTATGCCTGGATCCTTCTCTGTTTTAAATTCTAAACACTTAGAGACAAGTGTCTTCTAGTCATTAGAGGCATGTTTCTACTGTGAGAATGGATATAGTTCATAAGATGAAACCAGAGACTCAACAACATTCAAGAATAACCACCTCTTTTAGTTTAAGTTTCCTCTCCTCAGGTATAGAATAAACATTCTATCTGGTGAAAAAGTACGGGACACTAATTGTAAGTAAGTGATCAACCTTTGAGTTTGATAATTTGAGGCTCAGTATCACAACATTTGTTTGATTATACAAGTTTGTTGGAGCACAAGTTCAGCAATTGAGATTAATTGTGAAGTAGATCTGCACTGATTCCATTTGAGGGGAAAGAGGAGATCGGAGAAGAGCAGAGCACACTAGGCGAGCACTTGGTTTGAATCCTGGCTTTGCCATTTACTAGTTGTGTGACCTGGAGCAAATCACTTTCATGTTCCATTCTTTGGCTCTCCATCTGCAAAATGAAGATGATAATATCATTATGATGTACTTCAAGTAAGGGTCACTGTAAACATGCAGTGAATATCTTTCTTTTGTTTTTATTGGGTAATCTAGGACATGGACTAGTTCAAAAGTGAAGACTAAGCCGGACCACAGAGCCGCCTGTGAGGGGTGTATGTATGGAGCTTTGGAATTCACATGTCGAGTGACACATATTGTTGGCTCTGCCTCGGGGTGAAGATTTCATCCATTAGGCAACTAGGTCCTTTATTTTAGCTCAAAGCACTGCTGGCTCCAGATGTGAAGACCTCTCTTGAGCAATGAAGCTCTTAAAGCCACACTGTCACATCCCTCAAAACAAATCCCACAATGACACACAGAGAGGCATGCACCACCACGCCTGGCATTTATTTATTTACTTATTTTTGGTTCACACTAACCATTTTCAATTAGCCCAACTTGACTCTAAGGGATTTCCTACCTTCTATATGCAGCCATCAAGGTACTTTTCCAACATAAACTAATATTTTAAAAATTCTGCTTATAAAAATTTTTTCTAGGCTGGTGCACACCTTTAATCCCAGCACTCGGGAGGCAGAGCTAGGAGGATTGCTGTGAGTTCAAGGCGTGCGCCACCACGTTCGGCTTCTTTTGATAAACTTTTTATTGACAAATTTCAAGCATTCACATAATACATTTTGATCATGATCCCCTCCCAATACCTTCTTTTGTCTACCTTCCTCCAGCCCCTTTCCCCTGCACCCCTCTTCTTTCCAAGTAGTTCCTCTTCTATTTTGATGTCAATTTCTTTTTCTTTTTTTTCTCTTTTGAGATGGGGTCTATGTAGCCCAGGTGGGCCTTGAACTTACTATGCAGATGAGAATGACCCTTAACTCCTGATTCTCCTGCCTCAACCTTCCAAGTGCTAAGGTTATAGGCATGAGCCATCACACCCAGCCTCTTTAAAGTTGTTATTGTTCTTGTTACTGCTATTGTTCAGGATTGAACACAGGGCCTCTCACATGCTAAGTTGTGCCAGGTCTGTTCGTCAGCACTGGGACTTTGTGGTTGTTCTGGCATGCCTCAAAAGCTCATTATAGAGTTGGAGAGATTGTTTAGTGGTTAAGGTGTTTGCCTGCAAAGCAGAAAGACCAGAGTTTTATTCCCCAGGACCTACATAAAAGCCAGATGCACAAGGTGGAGAATGAATGTATCTGGAGTTCATTTGCAGTGGCTAGAGATCCTGACGCAGCCATTCTCTCTCTTTCTCTCTCTGTCTGCCTCTCTCTCTCTCTCTCTCTCTTTTGGTTTTTCGAGGTAGGGTCTCACTCTAGTCCAGGCTGACCTGGAATTCACTATGTAGTCTCAGGGTGGCCTCGAACTCATGGTGATCCTCCTACCTCTGCCTCCCAAGTTCTGGGATTAAAGGCCTGCGCCACCATGCCCGGCTTTCTTTTTCTCTAAATAAATAAATAAATAAATAAGATATGTTTTTTAAAAAAAACATGTTAGAAGCCGGGCATGGTGGCGCACGCCTTTAATTCCAGCACTCGGGAGGTAGGAGGATCGCCGTGAGTTCGAGGCCAACCTGAGACTACAGAGTGAATTCCAGGTCAGCCTGGGCTAGAGTGAGACCCTACCTCGAAAAACAAACAAAAAAAAAACAAAACAAAAAAAAAAAAAAACACGTTAGATTTTCCACTACGTCAGCAAATTGATTCCAAGAACTTCCCTTACTGTGGCATCTTGACCTCCTAAAGTTTTGACAGTGGGAAGCATGTTGAGTAACCAAACGCAGAAAGTGGCTTCATGCTGGCATTGCCTAAGTCTGGAAGAAGAGGAACGAACATTAGTTGTTTCTGTGGTTACTGAAGACTTGTTCTTACCTGCTGTTGCTTGCCTTGCAATTTTAGGTAGGGAAACAGCCCAAGACCTTCCTCAGCCAGCAGATGGTCTGCTCAAATTCTGCCTCAGTCTTTGCCTTCTGAACACAGAACAGAGCCTGGGAGGCGGTGAGGCGCAAAGAGGGCTCAGGGTCATATAGTATATCTTTCAGATCTACGTGGCAAGAAAACCAAGATGGAGGTAAACATCCCGAGTTTCTGTGAATGAGCACTTCTCTAGAACCAAACAGGCAACATGCTTGCAATAGCTGAAATAAAAGGCCAACTTTTCTTTATTTAAAAAAAATATATATACATATTTGCAAGGGGAAAGAGAGAATGGCATGCTAGGGCCTCCAGCTGCTACAAATGAACTCCAAATGCATGTGCCACTTTGTGCATCTGGCTTTATGTGGGTACTGGGGGAACTGAACCCCAGGCAAAGTGCCTTAACCACTGAGCCATCCCTCCAGCCCCTAAAGGTCAACATTTTCTAAGACTGTCTAAAACTCTGTACATTGGTGAACTGATTACAGTTTTGACCTACAAAACCTACTGGTTTCTAAATTGCTAAATATTTCACTCCTTTGCAATAACCATATTTTAAGTTGTCTACCTAAAACCAAAGCCAAATGTTAACTTCTAAGTTCCTGTGTCCTAAATATGACTCAGATTTTAATTTTTACTATGTGTGGTGTGGTGTATGGTGGGGTGTATGCATGTGCATGTACATCTATCTGCACATGCCCCGTGCATGCATGCAGAAGCCAAAGGAAGCACTCAGTGTCTTCCTCTATTCCTCATCTGCATCTTTCCTTGAGATAGAGTCTCTCCCTGATCCCAGAGCTAGTACTTTTGAGAACCCCAAGGATTCTCTGGTCTCTGCTCCCCACAGGACTGGGCTTACAGATGTAAGTGGCCACACCCAGATGTTTACACGGTGCTGGGAAATCAAATGCAGGTTATCTCAGGATCTCTCAGACCCTCATGTTCTTGCTATAAGTGCTCTTATATACTGAGCCATCTCCTTCCTCACCCCTCTAAATAGAACTCTTGAATCCTCTGAGTGCTAAATCTGTACAGCTGTGTAGGGATAGGAAATTTCCACTTATGACAATTCTGAAGACATTTGCCTAATGGTTGCCTTGTATGATGATGCAAAACATCCTAGTACCAAGTGTTGCACCTTATAGGACACCTGCTTACAAAAACATCATCTCTGTGTACTTGTGACATATCATCACAATTTGTTAACACAGTGTTTCTAGAAAGGTAGTATCTTACTTCCTGAAAGACAGTTTAGAAATTGTTCCTGAGACATTCACTACAGCTGGTTTCCAGACAGATAAGGTCATATCCATTCCTAAGCGGGACTTGTATGAAACTGTCACTCAGCTGATAATGCTGCATAGTCAGAATTTTTTAATGCCAGAGTTTCCGCTGTGCTCTAGAGCTGCCCAGATACCTTCCAAGCTAAGGGTGCATTCAAATCCAAGGAGAGTTCCACTTACGGTCCTCTATCCAGTCAGTGCCCTTCATCATGAGCTCCGTGTGGTCCATGTACTTTGTAAAGAGCCCTAAGTATGAGATAAACTCAGTGAGTCTGTGACTTGCCTTTGAAATTAAAACCTGAGTTTTTCAATGGGTTAAAAAAGGGGCATGAGCTTTGCACAGTGGCAGTATCGTAGCCAATGAGGTTTATCCGAGGAGTGATTATTGCGAATTGAAAACTTTCCTCACAAAAAGGGCATAAAAGTAAAAAAACTTTCCTCACAAAAAGGGCATAAAAGGAATTAATGGAAAGAATATTGGTGGGGGATTAAGAGGGGAAATAAGATCAAAATATATTATATACAAGTATGAAAATGTCAAAAATCATAAATAAAAACCCACAAGTTTTGATCATTAAAAAAAATCCAATGGGCATGGTGCCACATGCCTTTAATCCCAGCATTTGGGAGGCAGAGGTAGGAGGATCACCATGAGTTCAAGGCCACCGTGAGACTACATAGTGAATTCCAGGTCAGGCTGGGTTAGACCCTACCTTGGAAAACAAAAACAGAACAAAACAAAAAGACTTCCCACCAGGCATGCTAGCTCACATCTATAATCTATAATGATGGGGAGATTGAGGAAATTTGCTGTGAGTTCCAGGCCAACTTGGACTATATATAGTAAAACCCTGTCCAATAGAAACCAACTTCCAAAGAGCCTGATAGCTACCTATAGGTAACACAGTCCCTTCCTCAAGGACATCTTCATAATGAGCAGGGGTACACAAACAACCTGGGAAGGTACGCAATAAAAATATGGAAATGAAAGGATTTTCTTTGTACCTACAAATAAGACTGCTGCTCTTCTGATAGGAAGTTTTGCATTCCTGGAGTATATCAATGTTTGGGCTAAAATATTCGTTCTCTCTTTGAATTTTTTTCCCTAAGTAGAGAAGGAAAATAGTGGAAAGCAGTTAAACAGCAGCACTAGTTGGGGTCAGCCTCACCATAGCTGTCGGGTTGGGGATGATTTAGACAAAGTACAGCAGTGCCTGGACATCACTACAAAGCCATGTGCTCGGCATGTCCCTGCCCATGGCCTCTTGCTGCCTAAGATCCCACCATGTCTTTACGCCATCCTGCTTGTCTGCATCTAGGTCTTCTCTGTTCCTTACACCCCACCTTGAGCTCTGGTCTGTGAGCAATTCATGACCACTCACCTGCCCAATCTGATTCTGCTCTGAGTGGTTGTTCCTCTCTTGGCATATATTATTTTCCACTTTGAGTTTCTATTTAATTTCCCAGTGGTTTTGTAAAGGGGAAGAGGTGTGCACAAGGAGGTCCTCACCTTCCACCTTGTTTGGGACAGGATCTCTCTTGTTTATTCCTGGAAACAGTACACTAGCTGGGCTGTGAGCTTTGGAACAGTCACCATCACCATATACATTTGGATTATAGACATGTTTACCACTTGTTTATGGATTTTACGCAGGTTCTGGGGTCTGAACTCTGGTTATCAGGAATTTTTTGGTTTTTCGAGGTAGGGTCTGACCTGGAATTCACTCTGTAGTCTCAGGCTGGCCTCGAACTCACAGCGATTCTCCTACCTCTGCCTCCCAAGTGCTGGGATTAAAGATGTGCGCCACCATGCCCGGCTTGCACAGCAGGCATTTTTAATCACTAAGCCATCTCCCTAGCCCCCTCCCCAGAGGTTTTTATCCATTTTAAAGCTTCCAAGCTCCTGACTGGAAGTCTTTTTTTTTTTTTTTTTTACTGGAAGTCTTAAAACTGAGTTCTCCACAGCCTGTTACACACAGGATATGTTTTGCTTATTGAGTAAATGAATGCACCTCTCAATGATCTCTTACAAGGACGAGCACCTCAGGAATAGGAGGGAAGAACAGAGCTTACAATTTAACATGAATAATTTGCAGTTGTATCCATAGATAGCATCAGATTCTCATTGAAAATACTGTCATCAATGCCTCAGCTATAGGATGGTTACAGGTCCAAGACTTCTACAGGCCTCTGTAGAAGGCCAGACACAAGAGTACTGTGGGCTTCCTATCCCTGCAAATATGAGCAACAGGAGCCACTCTGGGCCTTACTTATGTGGAAGAGTTCTAGAAATAGTTCCAGAAACCTCATAGGGGGATCTGGGTGGTTCTACTATGGCTAGTTTCTACAAAGCCACAGATGGACTCAGAGGCTGTCCTGGCTCAAGCCTGCTCCTGAGATGAGCCACATATGCTCTGTTGTGTTTGTGAGGAGAGACTGCCATGTGGGTCTGCCAGAGCCAGTGGCATGTTTCCATCTTGCTGCACAGCCACACAGTATGGCACCCCTTGCTTGGGGTTCATAACCCACTACATCAGGCAAAGGGTGACATGTGTGAAAGCATTTGAACTCTCAGTCCAGCCTGTGTGGAACTTTTAAAAATATTTATGTATTTATTTACTTACAGAGAGAGAGAGAGAGAGAGAGAGAGAGAGAGAGAGAGAGAAGAAAGAGAGAAGAATGGGCTTGCCAGGACAAACTTCAGATACATGCGCCATTTTGTGTATCTGGTTTTATGTGGGTACTGGGGAATTGAACCTGGGCTGTTAGGCTTTATAGAGACAAGCACCTTACCTGCTAAGCCGTCTTGCCAGCCCCTCATGTGGAATTTTTTGGCTGACTGTCAGCCTGACTTTGTAGCCTCGGATTCAACAGTTTGCCAGTCTTTTGTTGTTATTATTCTGAGACACGGTTTCAGTGTAGTGCAGCCTGCCCTTGAACTCACAGTGATCCTCCTGCCTTAACCTCCTGAGTACTGGGATTACAAGTGTGTACCACCATACTCAGTGTTTTCTATGTGAGTAAATGTGGTAACAGCGAATTTGTGACTCAACAAGATGGAACCTTAGAAAAATAGAGCCATGGAGAGGTGTGGTGGTGTACTCCTTCAATCCTAGCACTCGGGCGACTGGCCACCTTCAGACAGAGTGAGTTCCAGGTCAGCCTGAGCTAGAGGAAGACCCTGCCTCAAAACAAAAAAATAGACCCACAGTCTATATACAATGCACAAGTTCATAGATATCAATTATTGTGTGAAAAGGGATGGGAAATTTTTCTTGTATTCCACATTCCTTCAATAACACTCAGTCAGCATGTCACAGGATGAACTAAGACACTATTTCTCACATACAAAGAACTTGCAGACTTTTTCAGCTTCAGTATACTTGATGTACAAGGGGTCTTTGCAATACACTTCCCGGGGCAGCTTCCATTTCAGGAACTGGGCACATATGCTTAGGGCATGCTTGCTCTCCTGTGGAAAAAAAAGGATTATCATAGAACAGCATTTAAAAATATTTATTTATTTATTTGAGAAGGAGACAGCACACACTAGGGCCTCTTGCTGCTGCAAACAAACTCTAGATGCATGTGTTAGTTTGTGTATCTGGTTATATGTGGGTACTCAGGAATTGAATCTGGGCTGTCAGGCTTTGCAAGCAAGCAACTTTAATCATTGAGCCATCTCCTCAGCCCTCAAACATTTTAAAAACTATTTTATTTATCATTTATTTGCAAGGAGAGAGAGAGAGAGAGAGAGAGAGAGAGAGAATGAGAATAGGTCCACCAGGGCCTCTAGCTCCTGCAAACGAACTCCAGAAGCATGTACCACTTTGTGCACCTAGCTTTACGTGGGTACTGTGGAATCAAACCCAGGCCATCAGGCTTTCAAGCAAGTACCTTTAATCACTGAGCAATCTCCCCCGCCCTCAAACTTTTTTTTTTTTTTTGAGATAGCATCAAACTCTAGTCCAGGCTGACTGGGAACTCACTCTGTAGTCCCAGGCTGGCCTTGAATTTGCAGTGACCCTCCTACCTATTTCTGCCTCCCAAATGCTGGGATTAAAGGCATCACCACCATGCCTGGCTTCAAACATTTTTTTAACTGAAGTCAATAAAACTGACACCAAAGTCTAAATGTGACAAGCTGAAAAATTCAGAATTAGCCTGATTGAAATGCAAAAACTGAATGAGCCTGAATCCTGTCTTACTCCCCGAACAGTCCCTCCAGAGATCACTAAAACCTGCAGCAGGAAGAACACAGAAAGCACTGGCCTCAGTTACAAGTGTATCACTTGTAGATGTGGTATTCAAGGGCTTGGGCAAGCCGCAGGTTCTCTTTCCCCTCACTCCTACCTGCTGCTCTCATGCAGTGCTGAGTACTTGGCAGCAGAGGGCAGTGCAGCTCCTGGACTTGGTGCCATCTTTGTGGCATTTGAGCCCCTCCTGACCCAGATACCCCAGCAAAACTGGGCCAGCAGGTCTCTCCTCTGGCCATTGCTCTCACAACCCACCCAACTACCACCATTTCTCAGGCGTCCATACGCAAGCATTTAGCTCGGGTCCAGTACATATTTGGGCCATAAAAATTCCTTTGGGGATTGATGGGAATGAAAATTCGTTCAGCTATCTTATTTAGCTGTTTGTAAATATTTTATGCCCTCAAGCAACTCTCACAGGCTGGAGAGATGGCTCAGTGGATAAAGTACTCGAAACTCAAGCTAGAGGACCTGAGTTAGATCCAGAGATCCCCCAGAAAAAACCATAGCTAGGCTGGGGAGATGGCTCAGCCGTTAAAGGCACTTGCTTTCCATGGCTGAAGTTCAATTCCCCAGTACCCACATAAAGTTAGATGCACAAAGTGGCACCTATATCTGGAATTTGTTTGAAGCCCTGGCACACCCATACCCACTCTCTTGCTTTCTGTCTGCCTTTCACTTTTTCAAGTATATAAAAAATATTTGAGGGCTGGAGAGATGGTTCAGCGGTTAGGGCACTTGCCTCCAGTGCCTAAGGCCCCGGGTTCAGTTCCCCAGGACCCACATAAACCAGAACCACAAGGCAGTGGCCCTGGTGCGTTTTCTCTCTCTCCTCTCTCTTCTCTCTGCTTGAAAATGAATAAATAAAAAAAATGTTTAAAAAAATATTTGAAAAAATTTTTGGGCCGGGCATGGTGGTGCACACCTTTAATCCCAGCACTTGGGAGGCAGAGGTAGGAGGATTGCCGTGAGTTCAAGGCCACCTGGGACTATATAGTGAATTCCAGGTCAGCCTGGAATAGAGCAACACCCTACCTCAAAAAAAATTTTTTTAAAGAAAATAAAAGTCAAAAGCTGACGTAGGTTTTGGTAATCCCAGCACAGTGATAGGGAGGTGGAAGGTGGAGACAGGAGAATCTCCCACAGCCTGTGACAAGTAAAGGACAACTGCAGAGTGAGATCCAGAGAGAGAAACTGCCTCAAATGAGGTGGAAAGAGAACCAACCTAAAAGTTGTTCTCTGACCTCCACACACGTGCTTGCACTCACACATGAACTTGCACACAACACGCCCAAAATAAGGGGAAAAACCTCACACATGCACAAGGTACTCTTTATAGCACTGTGGTAATGAAAAGCTGGGGATAGTCTAAGTATCTAAAATAGGAGATCAGCTCCAGTGGTAGGTTACTTATGTGACAGAATTCCATATATCAGTGAGAATAAGTGATCTAGTGCTATACATGGCTAAATCTCATAAGTGCAATGGAAACCAAATAAATAGCAGGACAGTAAAACTTTTATAGAATGATAAAACATATAAAGTTTTAAAACATGAAAATTAAGCTGGGACTGATGGTGCATGCTTGTAATCCCAGGACTTGGGAGGAAAAGGCAGAGGGCAGCAAGTTCAAGGCCAGGCTAGGCTACAGAGTGAGACTTTCTTGAAAGAAAGAAAAGAAAGAAAGACAGAAAGAAAGAAAGAAAGAAAGAAAGAAAGAAAGAAAGAAAGAAAGAAAGAAAGAAAAAGCCAGACATAGTGGCACATGTCTGTAACCCTAGTCAAAGTATTCAGGAGTCAAAGGATCAAGAGTCAGAGCCTAAAAATCAAGGAAAAAATACCCACAAAAGCCAGAAAAAGAGGGAGAGAGAGAGAGAGAGAGAGAGAGAGAGAGAGAGAGAGAGAGAGAGAGAGAGAGAGCGCAAAGTAATTGCCACAGTGATAATGCAGACAAAATTCAGGATGACAGGGCTTGGGGGAATTCCACTGTGAATAGCTGTAAGAATGATTTCTGTTTCCCCTTAGAGTGGAGGTAGCTATGTGAGCTTATTATGTCCTCTGTGCCTGTGCTTTCTAACCCAGTTTACGACAGTGCTTTCTCTCTGCTCAGACTCACCTCTGAAGCACCTAGAAGAATTAGCTAGAAGTTGTTCAAGGTCTGTAGGAAAATAAGCCCAGAATCTTGGCTGCTCTAGACCTTGCCTGTTTGCCAGGGGCTGGCAGGGCGGGGGTGAAGTTCAATGCCTCCATACATCTGTGAGCCCCAAAGTGTGTGCTTCCCCATTACCTGGTGTCTGAAATATTTCATGTTTGTGGCAATCAAGCTATAAAATCTTTCTTCACAACAAGATGTGAGGGGCCACCTTAATCTTAAGTCCTGTTTCTGACTTGCAACTTGGACTCTCATTTCGGTAAGAGGAGCACACAGAGACAACAGCTCCAGTATTTTTCCAGAACCCTTGTGGTCTTAGTCTACCTCTCTGAGATGCTATGCCTGGTGGTCATAGTGAGCATGTTGAACTAAATAGTCTTTCTTTTCTTCTTTTTTCTTTCCTTCCTTCCATCTTTCCTGTCCTTCCTTCCTTTTCCCCTTTCTTCCTCCCTCCCTATTTGTGTAGTATGTGGGGTGTGTGAGGTATATATGCATGTGTGTATGTGCTAATGCAAGTGCTCTGTGTGTACACATACATAGGCCAAAGGGAGAGTCTGGCGTACTGTATAGGTCTTCTGATTTATTTTCCTAAGACAGTTTCTTACTGAGCCTAGAGTGCCCTGTTTTTCAGACAGTCCTACAATCCTCCTGTCTTGCCCCCTTGGCACTGAGGTTATTGGCATGTGTGGCCATGCCTGGATTTTTACATGGTACCGGGGATCAAACTTCAGTCCTCATCCTGTATAAGCAAGTACTCTCACTTGATGGGCCTCATACACGCTAGGCAAGCATCCTACCACTGAGCTATATTCTCAGTCCTTTCTTTTTAATTTTGAGACAGGGTCTCATTAAGTTGTTCACACTGGCCTTGAACTTGCTATCTTCCTGTCTCAGTTTTCTGAGTAGTTAGGATCACAGGTCTCTGCCTCTGGCCCATTTCTGACGTGTCAGATAGAATAAAAGCTGATGACATTCCAGTCCACCATGGACCACACAGTTAAGACTAGGATGGCTTAAACGGAAAGCCATAATACTTATAGCAAAACCACTGGAAGACAGTCTTCTCCAGATGGTCAGACAGGTTACTCTCTCTAACCCTAACTCCAACAGAAAATATTTGTCTCAAGGCCATGAGGTAGTCCTTGAAATAAAAAAAATAGAATATTTGTCATCAACAAAAAAGGAGTTAGGTGCTGTATTTAGGACTGTGCTAGGCTACTTACTGGTTCAAAGCTACAAAGGGCCATAGTTTTCTACACAGAAATTAGGAGTTAGATTTAGCACAACTCATTTAGCTAAGCAAAATAGCTGAAATGTAGCTCTGTGCCAGCTAACTTGAGAAGTAAAGTTCTCATTGCAAAGTTTTGGCCTCAGAGCTATCAACACTAATTTGCAGAGCCAGATCTGGATTTAGAGCTATTCAGAGCTGAAAGAAGTTAGCAGAAGGCATTTACCTCAGCTATTGCAGAGTTTTCATCCTGAGAATATAAAAGTAGTGGGACCACACTGTCCAGGACTTGGCTTTCAATATTCTTCTTATTTGCATATTTCACGGACTTTATGGAGGCTCCAAAGAGAGTAATGGAGAAGAGATGAACAGCAGGTCTCACCTAAGAACGCATTATCCACAAGGAAACAACTCACTGAACATTTTCATGTAAGCCTATAAGAACTCTAGGAGGGTGGACATGTTAATCTTAACATGAGGCTATTTAGCTGCATGTAGTTGAGGGTGTCAAACATATAGGAACACAGAGCAACCTGTGCTTGACAGACCTGTTCTTCCAACTCTACAAGTGAGAAGTGGGTACTGACCCATCTTCTGTTGCAAAAGCTTGCACCTAGTACCAGCATTAACTAGCCACAAGCTCTTTTGCTGAAATACGAGACCCCAGTTTTGGCGTGTCTATGCCTTTGAGGATGCTGGGCATTGTGCTCCCAGTGTTTCATTTTGGAAAATATTTGGGATTGGGGTCAAGGACATAATACAGCCCATCATTTGACCCAGTCCTAATTGCTCCTTGAGAACACTGGCAAGGTTTTCTCATATTCACAGCTGGAGGATACCTTGAAAAGTTTCTGTATCTCAATGATTTTTTTTTTATTTGAAAAACTACCACCACCACCAATCCTACCAACATCATGGGTTACCTGGAAAGAGCTGGAGCGAGGAGATTTGAAAGTGCTCTGAAAGTCACAAGTTCTATATAAAATGGAATGTACTTAGCACTCTTTCAAGATCTACTTGATGGTTTAACAGTTTACCTTCCTCTAGGGAAAAATCTCCTCTTTTATCGACTTACATCACCAAATAAGGAGAACATGATTCTTATTATGGTAGCCAGAGTTGGGAAGTCCAGTGTCCTAACAAGATTCAGGAGTATCTGGATGGTCAACAAAACAATCCCCTCGTCGGTATCACGTAAGTTGTCTAAGAAGCATGGTAACAGGCTCTTGATGTCTTCCTGCTGTGTCTGTAAAAGGCAGCCCATGAGTCCCTCTGGGTAGCACACCATCTGGTTCTAAAGAAAGAGCTCCCATCTGGACTCTGCCTAGTGCTTCCTGGATCCACACCTGGATTTTCCTAATATTTTTATTTATTTGTTATTTAAGAGAGAGGGAGGGAGAAAGGGAATGCCAGGGCCTCTTGCCTCTACAAACTCCAGATGCATGTGACACTTTGTGCATTTGGCTTTATGTGGGCACTGGGGAATCAAACCTGGGCCATCAGGCATTGCAAGCAAGCCCCTTTAACCACTCTCCAGCTCTCCTCCTTTAAAAAAATGAGTTCTGGGGATCAAACTCAGGTGCTCATGTTCAAAACACAAGCATTTGTCAGTATTGATATACTAGATGTAAAACCCAAATGTTACAAAGGCACATACAGTAAAAAAAAAAAAAATCTCCCATCCATTCCTGTCCCCATAATACCCAGCTTCCGGCCTCCTGGGTGTCTTTGGAGGAATCGGTGGTCTAGGTCCTCTTACCTTATCCTTGTGTTTGACAAGATTTCTCAGTCCCCTCAGTGCAAGAATTTTAAAAGGATGATTTCCATGATGCAGCCAGTCTTTCAAGCGGACAGTTGAATATGTGCAGGGCAATCTCCTGGCCACTGGACTCTGAAGGAGCTAAAAGAACCCAAAAATCAGCCAAAATGACTTTAGAGCTCTTTTATCTTGAGGGGAGCTACCTTCCTACTGACTCCAACATATATAGCTTCCTTGAAATCTCCACAGTGCTGCAGACAGTAGAGGAATGATATGTTGCAGGGACAAAGGAATACTGAATAATGAAGGCATGAGAAAAGAATTTCAGTAGGCTTGAATCTCAATGAAACATCTCTATTGCATGACTAACATGGACCCCTACAGTAGATACAGCCTAGGAAGGCAGTTCTATTGCTTGCGGGTCTTCCTGATTCCAACTCCTAGAGGGTGAGTCTTACCTCCACAAAAAAGCCTGCAGATGTGAGTTGATGTTTATCATTTCCTCGGCTAAGAAAGGGGACTAATAAGTACATTGTCTTTTGTGCAAGGTGTTGATTTCTTTCCAGCAAGGCACTGTAAAATATATCACCAACACCATACTCTTAGATATGCTCCCACCCAGGTAGAATTTCTAAGGGTGGGGCCCTCTGAAGTCCCTCCCCAGCTTCAGGTCTACAGGGGGCATGGCATGGCTACAGCTTCTGAAAAGATTCCCTGGCTAACATAAGGATGTTGTATATGTTCTTATGAGGCCATCTGGCTTTAGTTGCTACAATAACTGAAGGGGAGAAAAATACTAAAACAATATTGGCTCAGAGCAGAAGAGGAATATAACATGACAAGGAAGCCTTACTTAGCAAGAAGAAATACTCCCTGAAGATGGCAATTTCCTTCCAGAAGAGACCATCCACCATTCTTTTCCATGATGTTGAATTCCTCACAGCACAGAGTTCTGAGGAGGAGAGTCTTTGTAGCTTGTATGGCAAAGCTAAGTTGGACAAAAACAGCATGGATGAACAGAACATGTCCCACCACTCCTAATGGGAAGGGCCAGTGATTCTTTCTTTTCTAGAATTCCCAAAGAATCTTAATGAAAGGCCTGCCACGTAAATTCCCAGTATAAAGAAATCTAACTAGACTTTGCTTCCCCCAGAATTTAGAAGAGATGCTAAAAAGATACCCTTGCCTCTAAAATATATTTTTTTAGGGCTGGAAAGGTGGCTCAGTGATTAAGGCGCTTGCCTGCAAAACCTAATGACCTGAGTTTTGATTCCTCAGTACCTACATAAAGCCAGTTGCACAAAGGGACATGTGCATATGGCAGCTAAGGACTTGGCATGCCCATTCTCTCTTTCTTTCTCTCTACTTGCAAATAAATAAATAAAAATATTTTTAAAAGCTAACTTTTTATCAAAAAATCTTTATTAACATAAAATTTATTCATATATATTTTGGTTTTTCGAGGTAGGGTCTCACTCTCTCTTATAATTTTGAAAAAGTATACATTGAAGCCAGGCGTGGTGGTACACGCCTTTAATCCCAGTACTTGGGAGGCAGAGGTAGGAGAATCACCATGAGTTCAAGGCCACCCTGAGACTACACAGTGAATTCCAGGTCAGCCTGGGCTAGAGTGAGACCCTATCTCGAAAAACCAAAAAAAAAAAAAAAAAAAAAAGTATACATTGAAAGCTGGGGAGATGGCTCAGCAGTAAAAAGGCACTTGCTTACAAAGCCTACTGGCCAGGATTCAATTTCCTAGTACCTATGTAAAGCCAGATACCCAAAGTGGCACATACATCTGGAGTTCATATGCAGTGAAAAGTGGCCCATTTTCTCTCTTTCCTCACAAATAGATAATTTTCAACAATATTCACTGAATTAATATCCTGCACATAGCCTCAGAGTATCTTAAAGCTGGAAAAGTTCTTGGAGAAAACCTGACCTGATCTCCTCACTTACAGAAGGACACTTACAAAAGGACATGAAGGCACATAATGACAGATTTGCCCAGGGCACGCAGCTACTTAAGGATGAATGAAAACTACAACTCTGATCTTGTGATTCTTAGCTTGGTGTTCTTAAATATTCCACATGATAACACTTCCTCTGAAATAAAACCACATACCAGAATAGCACTAAAAAATGCTTACTGAAACTTTATAGGGAGCTAAGAAATCTTTCCATGCAATAAATCAGAAATGAGGCAAAACTTCATGAGATTACTACAGTTTTGGAGGTGAGTTTAAGCTGTTTTGATTGTCTTTGTCTCGACTTAATTTATCATGAAAGTGATGTCATGATATCATACATTATTTTGCAGGGTATCTGGACACAGCCAAAGTGACCTTAGTACCAAGAAAACTAAAGGCTGTAAGTACAAGCCCAGAGTGATTCCTGGGCATTTCATCTTGAATGTTGAGAGCTCTATGCTTCCTAAGAGTTGAGATCACATCTTCCCTGTGCCTATATGGTGCCCAGGGCTTGGTGTTAAGGTCAATGAAATCAATACCACAAAGGTGTGACCTCTGTTGACATGTCCTGCTCTGCATACAGGCCACTTGGAATGTCAACATCAGACATGGTGAGGCCGATGCTGTGGTGGATCTGGATGAGCAGTGTCATCAAAAGCTGAGGAAAGAGCCGGAATGCAGCTTCTGAAAGCTTGTTTCCTATGAGCACCTCATAAATGGCACCTGTTGCCTAGGGAGAAAAGGCAGAGAGCAGAATTGAGCGCCTGCTGGCCCTAATCCTCACTTTGCCTATTTCTGTCAGAGACAGACATGCCTTGGATTCTGCCAAGCTGATTTGCCTTTTTGGTATGGATTCTCATGGATATTTAGACTAGCTTCAAACTCCTGGCTCAAGTCATCCTCCTGTCACTGCCTCCTGAGTAGCTGGGACTATAAGCAAGCACCACTGTGCCTGACTCAGAATTATAAATTATCATTTTCTTTTTTGTTTTGCTTTGTTTTTTTTTCAAGGTAGGGTCTTGCTCACTATGTAGTCTCAGGTTGGCCTCAAACTCATGTGCTTGTATTTAAAGGCCTCTGTCACGCCCAGATCACTTGTTACAATTTTTAAAGACAGAGAAAGCAATGTTTCTAACATATTACACTCTAGTGCAATCCTGCAGCTTTTTCCCTATTGATGCTTTGGTAGAGATATATAGATTTGGGGATAAATTTTGGAAGAAACTTCGAAAGAAACCAAAAGAACCCTCTCCAGATGGGGTCAGTCACCCTCAAGCAGGGCAGGTTGGAGTGCTAGAGGACAGCAGTGACTTACAGCAACAGCCATGTAGGCCATCTTCTCCTTGACAGGTTCACTATGGGATTTCTGCAGCTTCATCAGGAGCCTCCACATAACCCAGGTCCTGCTGGGTAGTTTAATCTCCAGGCTTCTCCATAATTCAGCCACAAGCCTAGAAATCCCAGAATAAAAGAGTTCAGAAGAATGGTTTACTTTAGGCCTACCATGACCACACCTTTCTTAGAGGCTGTCTGGAATGCAATTTGTAAAAGTTTTCCTCTTTGCTCAGTTCTTCAGGATATCAAAGATGTGCTGCATAGCAGTAACTTCTTAGGTTTTGTTGAACCAAGCTCCCACTGCCTGGGCATGGTTTGCTTTCAAAGTCATTCCCAAGCTGGTCCTAAGCCTACTTCTCAGTACCACTGCTTCCTTAGCATATAATCTGTGCTCTAGGTACCTTATACCATTCACCTTTGCCAAACCAACCAGGGACTTTGAATACTCTAGGTCTTGGCCCATGCCATCTCTTTAAACTGGAAGACCCTTCCCCAACACTCCCCTATCTATCAGCTCCCTTCGAAGTCCAGCTCTAGTGTCATCTCTTCTGTGAAGCTCACTGCTGCTGTGCCATGTCTCTCACCAGAGTTCCTGTGACATGTTTTAAATTTCTTCCTCTAAGAGGTTGCCTAAGTCCTGTATATGCCATTGCCAAGTCTCTGTGTATGTTCCTCTGAAGTACAAGGATCACAGCTGGATCCTCAGTACCTGGCCTAACTCCAGGTTCACAGAGAGCATTCAAAGGCACATCTATTCCATCCAGTCCATGGTCCTCGTATTTGACAAAGGTCAACCCCCCCCAAATAAACCTTTGAACCTACTTAGATCTTTTCTTAAAATAATATGTAATAATCTCTTCAGGTTGGAGAGATGGCTCAGCAGTTAAAGGCACTTACTTGCAAGGCCTGATGGCCTGGGTTCAATTCCCCAGTACCCAGGTAAGGCCAGATGCACAAAACAGTGCATGCATAGGTGGCAGGAGGCCCTGTCATGCCCATACTCTCCTGCTCTCCTTCTGTCTTTGTCTCTCTCAAGTAAATAAATATGTTTTTTAAAAAGCCAGGCATGGTGGTGCACACTTGGGAGGCCAAAGTGGGAGGATAGCCAGGTGTTTGAGGCCACCCTGAGACTACACAGTGAATTCCAGGTCAACCTGGGCTACAGTGAGACCTTACCTCAAAAGACTAAGTAATAATAATATTTAATAATTTCTCAAAGGACTACAAGTGCTGGAGTGATTGCTCAGTGTAAAGGCACTTGCCTATAAAGCCTGTAAAGAAGGACCTGAGTTCAATTCCCCAGTACCCATATAAAGCCAGATGCACAAGGTGGTACATGCGTCTGGAGTTTTTATTTGCAGTGGCTAGTGCCCCTGGGGTGCTCATTCTCTCTCTCATTCTCTCTCTCTCTCTCTCTCTCTCCCCTCAAATAAATAAATAAATAAATAAATTTTTTAAATATTTTATTTATTCATTTTCAAGCAGAGATACAGAGAGAGAGAGAGAGAGAGAGAGAGAGAGAGAGAGAGCACACCAGGGCCACCTCCTTGTAGGTCTGGCTTATGTGGGTACTGGGGAATTGAATCCAGGACCTTAGGCACTGGAGGCAAGTGCCTTAACCGCTGAGCTATCTCTCCAGCCCATAAATATATTTTTAAAAAATAAAAAGACTACAAATTTGATATTACAGCTAAGGTTAGCCTGAAAAAATTATGGAAAATTTGTCTCAAACATTTCTAGTATTAAACATAGAGCTTTCTAGTATTAAATATAAGCTTTGCAGTTATATAAACACTGTGGAGAAGCACAAGGGAGGGAAGATTGAGCCTGTTTTTTTCCAGTGCTGGGGATCTTACCCAGAGACTCATGCATGGTAGGCAAATACTCTATTATAAACTGCATGCACAGATAATCCATTCTTGTATTCCCATATTTTCATCATCTATCTACACATATTGTTTTATTTTGATTTGTTTTCCAGGTAGAATCTCACTCTAGTCCAGGCTGTCCAAGAACTCACAATAATCCTCCTACCTCTGCCTCCCGAGTGCTGGGATTAAAGGTTTCAACACCACATCCAGCCCCTCTCTAGACTGTAGTGAGCCATTCCTGTGAGGTAGGGGGGCGGGGCAGCCCAGCCCCATCCCCTGCGGAGCCTTGCCACCCCACCTACTGGAGGCAGCGTGGGCTTTTTCTTTGTTTGAGTGCCTGCTGAGAAGATGGCGCTGGCCTCTGTTCTTTACCTCCACATGGTGTGCATTTCCAGAGAATTTATTATCTCCTTGTATGGAAATGGCTTAATGCCTGGCATGCTTCCGTGTATATGGACCAATTGTGAATGTATACGTATGTAATGCTGATAGGCTGTAGTTTGACTTAAAAATTCCTGCACATCCTGAGCGCGGAAGGAAAAAGAGAAGATAGGAGAAGAAAAAGAAGAATGAAGAAGTAACTAGTAATATTGTAACTTGCAAGGTTTCTTGAATAAATTGCTGCGGAGAAGAACTCGTGGTCGTGTCCTTTCTTGCTGGTCGAGCTTGGACGCGACACTAGACATCTTCGCATGCATGAAAAATCACTGCATGATTTATCCTGCATGAAAAATTACTATAAAAAGTGAGGCTATTAGACACTATTCCAACATGTCATTCCCTATCTTAGTAATTCTATTTTTTTGTTTGTTTGTTTCTGAGACAGATCTCACTTTTTAACCCAGACCATCCTAGAACTCACTATGGATATCAGGTCAACCTTAACGCTATGGAAATCCTCCTGCCTCAGCCTCCCAAATGCCGAGATTGGAGGTATGAGCAACTATGCCCAGCCCCTACCTTAGAAAGTCTTAGAATAAATCAAAGCAAGAAGGTCCTAAAAATATCTGAAGGGAAGGTTGAAAAGGCAACATAGGCCATTTAAAAAGCTCATGGCAGAGAAAGTAATTAGATGACAGAATACAAACACTCATCTTGGAAAGATACTAAGAAATTGTTGTGTTGATTATAACATCCTTGGTTATGTTCTTTTTTCTTTCTTTTTTTTTTTTTTTTTTTTTTTTTTTTTTTTTTTTTTTTTAGTTTTCTGAGGTAGGGTCTTGCTCTAGCCCAGGCTGACCTGGAATTCACTCTGTAGTCTCAGGCTGTCCTCAAACTCATGGCGATCCTCCTACCTCTGCCTCCCGAGTGCTGGGATTAAAGGCGTGCGTCACCACGCCCCGGACCATCCTTGGCTATTTTCTACGAATTTCTGAAGAAGTAAATAAAGTACGTTGAGAAGCTAAGTGTTCCAGAATGTGGAAGTTTTGGAGATGTGAGCTAGAGGAGCCCTGGGATGCTGTAGGCAATGATCACTAGTGCATTCAAGTGGGAGTTCAGAAGACCAGAATGCTAATAGGAATATGGACAGCGAAGACTGTGCTGGTGAGGTTTCAGATAGGAATGAGGACATTATTAGGAATCAGACTAGAGGCCATTCATGTTGCGTTCTGGAAACTAATCTGTCTACATTCTGTGTGTGTCCTGAAAATTTGAGTGAGGCTGAATTTAAAAGTAATGGATAAATTTATTTTGTGACTGAATTTTCAAGACAGCAAAGTGTTCAGGTTACAGCATAGTTACTGCTTTGCAGCGTTGAGTCAAGTACATAGCAAGAATCACACTGGTTGGTTAAGAATCACTGTGGTTGGTTAAGCTCAGCCCCCGAAGTTTGGCATGAGGGCTGGTCAGTTCAGTCCCCATTCAGAACCTATAAATGGCCGGGCGTGGTGGCGCATGCCTTTAATCCCAGCACTCGGGAGGCAGAGGTAGGAGGATCACTGTGAGTTTGAGGCCAGCCTGGGGACTACAGACTGACTTCCAGGTCAGCCTGGGCTAGAGACCCTACCTTGAAAACAAACAAACAAAAATTATAGGGTCAGGGGAAGTTTGTGCCAGTTCCAGAGAAAAGCCTGGGAGGCCGGTTGATGTACACCTTGGAGTGGGCTATGTATGAAGCTTCAGAGGAAGCCAAAGACCCCAGGATGTGGGAGATGCCAAGAACACAGGATGTCTGCTGAGGAAAGCTGCAGGATCTGAGTGGCGCTCGCCCAGGGTCATGTGTGCTTCAAATGGCAGGGCTAGAGGCAGGACTACCCAAGCTTGTTGGAGCCCATACCATACAGCCACCTGCCTCGGAGGCTCAGTGCCAAGCCTCCAGATTTAATGTTTCTCTGATGGATTTTAGTTCTTATTTTGGTCCAATTTCTTTTTTGCAATCCTCCTGTTCCTTCGTTTTGGAATACGAATGTATTCTCTGTGCCATTTTACATTAGAAGGATGCAGCCTATTTTGCATTTTTATGAGGCTCATAGTTAAAGATTGCCTTGAGTCTCAGGAAACTTTGGACATTGGAGGGTGTTAAAACTGTTAAGACTATGGGGACTACTGAAGTTGGACTGAATGCATTTTACATTATGAGAAGACCAATGAGCCCTTGAAGGCCAGGGACAGAATGTTAAGGCTTAAATATGAAACGTATTCCACAGGCTCATGTTCTTCATGCTGGGAGTTGTGGAGCCTTTAGAAGGTGGGGCCTGGCTGGCAGAAGTAGGTCACTAGAAGCAGGCCTTTAGTGGGTAGACCTACCCTGGATCCTGGCCCTGCTTCCTGGTTCCTGGCCCTTCATGATGCCAACTGCTGCTTTGCCTCACTCTTCTGCCACAATGGACTGGGCCATGAAACCATGTGTTTTATCAGAGTGACAAGAAAAGTAACTAAAAATCCACTATATTTGCTACCAGTAGCCTGGCCCATCCATCTGAGAGAGTAAGAGATCTGGAGCCCTCATAACTCAAACTCAAGACACAACCTGGGGCGTTCAGCACTGTAAGCATGATTCCTCATGCTGGTTTGTGCGCCATCTCTGCTGCTCCCATTATGAGCCTGATGAGAGTGGGGCTGGGCCAGGCCTCGGAAGGTGCCTCCTTAGCAAGCTCTGAGGGCAGTTCTGATGTAGTGCTTCCTAGACAGTACTAAGAGGCTGGAGAAATGCTTTTTAAAACAAGTACTAGGCTCTTGTGAACAGAAAGAATAGCCTCCCAGTGCTCTGGTGCTCTACTGGGCGGTAAGAAGGACAGATGTCACATACGTGCTCTACCAGGACTGTCCCTGAGCCTGTATGGCAGTTACTTTTTGTTGCTGGGACAAACACCTGACCAGCTTAAGGGAGGAAAGGATTTATTTCAGGCTTTCAGATTCCAGGGGAAGCTCCATCAGGGCAGAAGAAGCTGGCTCACTTCCATGGATCACAAGCAGACAGAGTTCCAAACTGGCGCTCTACACACCTAGTAGGGCTAGACAACAAGATCTGCCCTAGGGACACCTCTCCAAGGGTTGCTGTAGGAAGCTTAACTGTAATCAAAAATGCCTGAGGCATTCAAACACCACAGCCTGCATTAGTGAAGTGAGTTTCTAAAACACTTCAGGTCCCATGAGCCAGTGGTGCCAATAGAGTGTAATTCCTGTTCAGTAAATGGTATTCAGTCAACTTGTCTGCCAAAGCCCAAACCCAGGAGTTAGACTTTTGCCCTCTTTCATTTGAACAAGGCCTGCTCACAGGAGCTTCTGCTTTCTAATCTCCCTCTTCTCCATTTCTGGAGCCACTGACTGGCTCAGGGCATTATGATCTTTTGCCTGAATAGATACAACTGCTGACCTACCTGCCCTGCCTCTTGTCTGAACACCTGCAATCCATCTCCACCACAGTCACAGGTAAAACTATGGCTCATCTATTAGTGTATGTGGGTAAGTGTGGGCACGCACATGCCATGGCATACATGTGGATGCAAAGGACAACTTGGGGTGTTGGTGCTCGCCTTCCATTTTGTTTGAGGCTGGGTCTCTCACAGTTGCTCACTGCTGCATGCACCAGGCTATCAGCCCAGGAGCTTCTGGGGAATTCTCCTGTCTCTACCTTCTTCCATCTCACCACAGGCACTGACTTACAGACACTCAGCGCTGCATTTAGCTTTATGTAGGTTTGGAGTGAATCCAAACTTAGGTACTTATGTTTGCATAGCAAGCAACTTTGTTCACTGAGCCATCTCCCCAGACTTCAGGGAAAGGACCAAAACTATAATTAACTAGAATGAAGTTTCCTTAGTAAGTCATTTCCATTTCAGAGAGTCCACAATTTTCATATGCTCTGAAACAGTATTTTCAAAGTCCTCCCAGGGATAGAACAATAAAGTAACACTAACATAATATATAACTAAATATATTCAATATTTTGTGCTTAAGTAATTTATATGAGAATATAGTACAGATAAGCTATGGCAAGTACAAAGACTTAATTTATTAGAAAAATAAACAAAAAAAATTTTTTTGGTTTTTCAAGGTAGAGTCTCACTCCAGGCCAGGCTGACCTGGAATTCACTATGTAGTCTCAGGGTAGCCTTGAACTCACAGCGATCCTACTAGCTCTGCCTCCCCGAGTGCTGGGATTAAAGGAAAGGTGTGTGCCACCACACCGGCTAGAGTATTTTTTTTTTTTTATAGTTTTTTTTTTTTAAATTTTATTCATTTTCAAGCAGAGAGAGAGAGAGAGAGAGAGAGAGAGAGAGAGAGAGAGAGAGAGAGAGAGAGAGAGAATGCACCAGGGCCACCACCTTGTGGGTCTGGCTTATGTGGGTCCTGGGGAATTGAACCCGGGGCCTTAGGCACTGGAGGAAGTGCCTTACCCGCTGAGCCATCTCTCCAGCCCCTTTTTTATAGTTTTTTAAGGCAGGGTCTTACTCTAGTCCAGGCTGATTTAGAACTTACTCTGTAGCCCAGGGTGACCTCAAACTCATGACAATCTTCCTACCCCAGCCTCCTGAGTGCTGGGATTATAGGAACGAGCCACCATACCTGGCTTACAAAAGAATATGTCAAAAATCCATTTTAACTTGTTTACTCTGAATAGGTAAAAGCCCCCCCATTATTTATTTTAGTAGTAGAATGTCTAAGTTCTGCTTGGAAAACACCATCTGTACACAGATATTACTAAGAATCATTCATGTAAAAGAGTGGCTTTCAAACCGTTTAAATCAGAGAAATATTTCCTTCAAATACCATAGCCACCCAGAATCACAATATAGTAAGCAGACACAAAGTGGATAAAGGGGGAGGGGTGCTGGACTCTTTCCTGAAGCTTCCCTGACTTCCCATAGGCACTTCTTAGAGCTGCCATTGTGATAACACCAGCTGAAAAGCCTTCTTGAGACTAAGTTCCTATTATTCTTCTCTGCATAAATTGATACTTATTTTAAAAAATTATCTATTTGCAAGCAAAGAGAGACAGAGAGAGAAGGGGTGCACCAGGGCCTCCTGCCACTGCAAATAAACTCCAGATGCACACATCATTCTGTGCATCTGGTTTTACATGGGTACTAGGGAATCAAACCTAGGTTGTTAGGCTTTGCAAGCAAGTGCCTAAACCACTGAACTATCTCTCCAGCCCGACACTTTCTTTTTTTATATTATTTATTTATTTAGGGGCAGAATTATTCACAAATGCATCCTGTAAGGGAGATGCAAACATTATGGTATTTCACCCCTAAATAGCTTTAGTGTCTTTCTCTTTTCTTTTTTTCCTTTCTTTCCCTTCCTATCTTTCTCCTTTCTTCCCTCCCTTTCTTTCCCACCCCCTTCCCTCCATCTCTCTCTCTTTCCTTCTTTCTTTCTTTAATTGAGATAGGGTATCCCTGTGTGGCCCAGCCTGGCATTGAACTCTCAATCCTCCTGCCTAAGCCTCCTGAGTGCTGAGATGAATGGTGGGCTTTGGCATCTTACCTTCTTACAATCAGTACATCCTTCAGCATAAACATAGTATCACTTCACACTTAAATAATTCATACTAATTTAAGAATCTAATAGAGGAATCATATTTTAGTTTCCCCCAAATTTTAATTTACAGCTTCTGTTCTGATGCAAGATCTAATCAAGGTTGCATGTTGCACTGGATTATTGCACAGTACCTACCTACCAGTTTTTCCTATCATGGTGTTAACATTGTTTTTTTGTTTGTTTTTGTTTTTTCCAGGTAGAGTCTCGCTCAGGATGACCTGGAATTCACTATGTAGTCTCAGGCTGGTCACAGTAATCCTCCTTCCTCCACCTTCCAAGTGCTGGGATTGCCCCCCTTGATGTCAACATTTTAGAAGACAGTCTACTTCTCTTTTATAATGTTCTTCATTGTGACTTCTTTAGGTTTATGCATCATATTCTGATTTACATCACAGGCATCTAACTATATCTTATCTCTCCTTTTTTTTTAAGGTAGGGTCTCATTCTAGCCCAGGCTGACCTGAAACTCACTCTATATAGTCCCAGGCTGGCCTCAAAATCATAGCAATCCTCCAATCTCTGCCACCCGAGTGCTGGGATTAAAGGTGTGTACTTCCACACCCAGCTATCTCATTTCTTTTATAAGAGTCTCATATTTTTCAGGGCAACAGTACTCTACAATGCTGAGAACTGGGTCAGTACCCAAATTTAATACAGAGGTATAAAAGGTTCTATTACCTGTCATAAGGTACTGGATGAAACAGAAGGTGGGTGAGTATTATATCTGTGTACTTGGGTCTGGAGATAAACATGCTCACAGTTTGTATGATTTGAGAACGGAAGCTAGGCAAGCTGATTATGGACAGGTGGGCACAGATAATGCCTATAGTTTCTGGCACCTGAAGAGGAAAAAGAAATCACTATGACAATCCGGCAGAGCAATTATGGTTTCTGAGGTTATTGTGGCCATTTTTGAGAGATCCTACAGAGAGTTAAAATAAAAACATTGGGCTACTACGGCTGCAGTTCAGTGATAGAGCATTTGCCCTACAAAAAACTTTTAAAAAAGTGAATGATCAAAACTTCAAGCCAGCTGGTGATGGTAGCACACGGCTTTGATCCCAGCACTTGGGAGGCAGAGGTAGGAGGATCACTGCTATTAGTTCAAGGACAGTGTGGGACGACAGGGGGTGAGTGGGTGAGTTCCAGATCAGAGTAAAACCCTACCTCAAAAAACAAACAAACCAAAAAAAAAAAAAAAACACTTCAAGCCAGGTAGCACATGTCTTTAATTCCAGCACTTGGGTAGCTGGAGTAGGGAGATCACTGTGAGTTTGAGGCCATCCTGGGCTACAGCAGTAAGTTCTAGGTCAGCCTGGGTTTGAGTGAGACCTGTGGTGGCGCATGCCTTTAATCCCAGCACTTCGGAGGCAGAGGTAGGAGGATCGCCGTGAGTTCAAGGCCACCCTGAGACTACATAGTGAATTCCAGGTCAGCCTGGCCTAGAGTGAGACCCTACCTTGAAAAACCAAAACAAAAATACTTTTTTATTTATGAGAAAGAAAGAGAGAATGGGCATGCCAGGGCCTCCAATCACTGCAACCGCAGATACATTTGCCACCTAGTGTACCTTGCTTTATGTGGGTACTGGGGCATCAAACCAAGGTCATTAGGCTTTGCAGATAAGCACCTTAATCACCAAGCATCTCCCCAGCCCCAGTTTTTTTTTTTTGTAATTTATTTACTCAGGGTGATCAACTCAGGGCGATCGTCCTACCTCTGCCTTACAAATGCTGGGATTAATGGTGTGTGCCACCATGCCTAGCTTTTTTTTTTTTAATGCAGGGTCTTACTCTATAGACCAGGCTGACCTGGATCTCACTCTGTAGTTCCATGCTGGCCTCAAACTCACAGTGATCCTTCTACCTTTGACTCCTGAGTGCTGGGGTTAAAGGCATATGCCACCACACCTGGCATATTAAATATATTTTAATAAATATATAATTGTTACATGAGATTACAAACTCTTTGGTAAAGTTTCTCACAGTTGTCTTTTTAGCCACTGAAGGCACATACAAATCATATAAATCATGCCTATCTGATCCCTTTCCTCACCACATTCCTTTTGTATCTTTCCTATATTTAATATTTTTTTATTTATTTGCAAACAGAAAGACAAAAAGGGCCGGGCGTGGTGGCGTATGCCTTTAATCCCAGCACTGGAGAGGCAGAGGTAGGAGGATCACCATGAGTTCAAGGCCACTCTGAGACTACATAGTGAATTCCAGGTCATCCTGGGCTAGAGTGAGATCCTACCTGGAAAAAACAAAATAAAACAAAACAAGAAAACAAAACAAAAACAAAACAAAAAAGACAGAAAGGGAGAGAGAAGGGGCATACCAGGGCCTCCTGCCACTATAAATGAATTCCGGATGAATGCACCACTCTGTGCATCTGGCTTTACGTGGGTATTGGGGAATTGAACCCAGGCCTTTAGACCTTGCAAATAAGTGCCTAAACTGCTGAGCCATCTCTCCAGCCCCCCTCCTTGCTATTTTAATAGGTTCAAACATAGATTATCAGTTTAAAATTATTTTTCTTAATTTTAGGGTTTTTGTTGGTACTGTGAATTAAATCTAGGACTTTACACATGCTAGACAAGTGCTCTCGAGTGAGCATTTTTCATCTTTATAAAAATATAACACACACATATAATTTTGCAGTCCAATGGTACTTAAAGGTTCTCTCTTCATTATTCCCTAGGTCTGCTCCCCAGAGATAACTACTTTCATCTTTTTATAGCTCTTTCAACATTTCCTTCTATATTAAATTAAATTAGTTAATTTTTTGAGACAGGGTGTCAGCCTATGGCCTAGGCTAACCTGGAACTCACTATATAGCCTAGGTCAGCTTCAAGCTTATGATCCTCCTGCCATCGCACCTAGTTTTGCCTTTTTCTATTTTAGGTGATAAAATTAGATTATTTCCTTTTTGATTTTTTAAAAAATATTTTATTTATTTGCAAGCAGAGAAAGAGAAAAGAGAGTGAGAGAAGAGAGAAAGGAGAGAGAGTGAGAGCACCAGGGCCTCCAGCCGCTGCAGATGAATTCCAGATGCATGCATCATCCTAGAACACCTTCTACTTTAGTTACTTAGGAGTTTTTGAGATAGTTTTTGTCTCACTCTAACCTAGGCTGACCTGGAACTCACTCTGTAGTCCCAGGCTAGCCTTGAACTCACATTGACCCTCCTACCTTGGCCTCCCAAGTCAACACTTAATTAAATTATTAAATTAAATTTAATTAAATTAAATTTAAAATTAAATTAAATTTAAAATTAAAATTAAATTAAAT
Organism: Zapus hudsonius; assembly: GCA_004024765.1. Classification (NCBI taxonomy): domain Eukaryota; kingdom Metazoa; phylum Chordata; class Mammalia; order Rodentia; family Dipodidae; genus Zapus; species Zapus hudsonius. The sequence goes on along the minus strand of PVHP010004520.1, from coordinate 28,008 downwards.
TAAATTTAAAATTAAATTAAAGACATGCACTACCACATCTGGTGCGTGCGCGCACACACACACACACACACACATATGAGATTTTTTTTTTCAAGATAGGGTCTTACTTTAGCCCAGACTGACCTGGAACATACTCTGTATTACCTGTATTACCAGGCTGGCATGGAACTCACAGTGATCTTCCTATCTCTGTCTCCTGAGTGCTGGGATCAAAGGCATGCACCACCACCCCAGCTTTATTTTTGAATCTGGAGCTCATCAGTTATGCTAGACTGGCATGCCAGTGAGCCCCTTGAATCCTGTGTCCTCCTCCCTAGCACTGTGATTACAGCGTGTGCAATTTCACATGGGTTCTGGGGGTTGAATTCAAGTCCTTATGCTTGTGAGCAAGCACTTATTCACTGAGATGTCTCCCCAGTCCTCTTTCTTATTCTTTATATATGAATTTCAGATACATTTAGAAAAATTCTCCTGATTTTAGGTTAAGCTGCCTCCTGAGATTACTTCTGGCTGTCTTCTTTTAACTTGAAGCTTAATTCATCTGGATCAGAACACTGAAGCTTCCATCTCCCCAGCTCCAGGACCTCCCTAGTCATGGGAGAGCTCAGGGATAGCTGTTATTTCAAACCCAGAAAGTGGCCCCTGAGCTTTTACCTTTTTAAATCGAGACTCTGCGTTTTCCACCAATGTTAATAGCAACCCTCCTCCTGAGTGCTGGATGGAAGGATGTGGCAGGTTTTTCAGGCCCTCCAATGTAGTCATTACAAACTGGACAAGTTCATTCAAATCAAGGAAAACTTCAAAGACCTGCAATGATTTAGGGAAAAGATGAACTTTCAAGAGACATGGTATGATAGAAAGAGCTGTTCTAGTTCCTTCAGGCTTGTTTATAAAAGCAGAAAACTGGAAGCAACCCAAAAGCCCACTGCTAAGTTTGTGCATAGCCTTTTACTCTGACTCCCTAGAGAGAAGCTGTGTTCTGAGACCCTCAGAAAGTCACACTTTATATAGGACAGGACTAAAGGAAACACCCAATGCTAGAGAGCTAATAACACTTCCTCAGTGTAACTAACCCTAACCCTGTTAGTAGACAGCCTACTGCCAGGTGTCACTCTGCTGTTGTTGCACTTGGCAGGGCATAAAGTCCTTCATATGATTAGAACAGGAACATTCTGCTGGGTACTTACTGTGTGGCAGGCATTAAGCAAGGCATTTTCTACAGAATATCTCATTTAACCCTCATAACAACTAACTTATCCCAACTTGTACAGATTCCCACTGAATAGCGGAGGAAACCAGTGCACAGAAAGACCAAGTTCCTTGAGTAAGACACATAGGTTTTCTTTTTTGCCCTTAATCCCTAACATGCCTGGCAGTTAGCAGATACATAAATGTTTGTTGAGTAATAAATGACTACAGTAATTAAAAAGCATATGACTTACTGTCTCAACCACACTCTTGCAGCTTCTTTGTAGGACAAGCGGCTAGCATTCAGGGGAGTGCCAGCTAGACCAAAGTGTACTCACTGGTCCCATGGTCAAACTGACCTAACCCACTCCACTAAGAGGCTGGGTGGATAAGAGTCCTGACTGTGCTGCCTCATCTGCAAACTGCAATGTTTACAGAGAACACTACCAAGGCAATCTTAGGTGCTTAATTTTATAAAAAAGCAACTGGAACTTTTTCCAAAGTAAGTTTCACCATTTCATACTTCCAAGTACAGAAAATGAGACTTCTGGTTGCTCCCACCCTTGCCAACATTTCAAGCTGTCTGTCTTGATGGTTCTAGCTTTCCTGATTACCTGGATAATTTTGAAGGGGCTGCGGTAGAACTGTTTAATGGTGTAGAGCTCTAGCAGCTCTCGACACTTCTTCAAAGCTCCTCTTAAACTCTGGTGATTTTCCTTGTCACAAGTGATATCTAGGAAGAGAGTATGAACTATTATTACATTCTAGCTCACTTCTTTCTTCTTGATTTTACAACTCTGTTTAATTTCCAGTTGAAAGCAAAAACCAGGGTCTCACTGTAACAAATATACTTGGGGCAGGAGCATTAATCTGAAGGCAGATTATTTTACCCCTTTCTTATAGAGCAGTACAAGAAAATGGCCAAAGGAAGATGAAAAGTGTTTAGTTAGAGCAGAGCTTTGAACAATTAGCTGAGTACAAACAAGGTGTGCTACAGTGCTTCCTTGTTGGTGAGGAATTTTGAGGGGCTCCTATGAAGTTTAGATATTACAAAAATTTGAAAAAAATGTATATTAAAAATCACATTTTGGGCTGGAGAGATGGCTCAGCGGTTAAGGCACTTGCCTCCAGTGCCTAAGGCCCCAGGTTCAATTCCCCAGGACCCACATAAGCCAGACCCACAAGGTGGTAGCCCTGGTATATTCTCTCTCTCTCTCTCTCTCTCTCTCTCTCTCTCTCTTCTTGAAAATAAATAAATAAAATATTTTAAAAAATACATTTCTTCCCATGTCTAGTTTTGCTGATGCCTTGTTTTTCCCATGTTCAATTGTGACCTCATATCGCTAGACATTTACCTATAGGAAGTCTTTGAACCCTTGGTTGAAGATATGTCTCTCTAACTAGAAACTAAGTTCCCTAAGGAAAAGGACCTTGCCTATCTTGCTTACCATGCATCTGTACAACAACAGGGGCTTAATAAATACTTGTTGACTCTATTATAAATTATATTTCCTTGACTGTATATCTTTGTAAAATTGCCCGTATTCAGAGCTGTGCAAAGGTGGGGTGGTTGCTTTGGCGAGCAAAGCTTCCTCATCTGTTGGCTGAGCAAGCCCAGGAGGAGTGACTCAGTAAGGACAGAGCAGATGAAGGTTCCAACACTGTACCGTGCAAAGTTGGGTGTATATGAAAACTCCTTTCAGCTGAGGAAGTGAATGATTTGTTTCCTATCTTCAAACTCTTCAAACTCCTACCTGCTGGGGGCCCTTGCTCACACTGCTCCCTCTGTCCCTACCTGTTCACCTGGCTGGGGGCTCTTTACTCTTCACATCATCTTATGCCTTTTTTGAACTCCACAACTCATTTGATGCTAACTCATGCCCTGTCATTTCCCTTCACCACACTCATTCTTACTGATGTTAGTTGCTCATTGACTTTTTGGGACCCTCCATGTTACTTAAGTCCACAATGTAAAAATTGGGGTCACTTGTGCTCTAGTTACTGTTAGATCCTAAATAAGTTTAAATAAACATTCATGGGACAAAAAATGAATTAAGGCCAGGAGTGGTGGCACACGCCTTTAGTCCCAGCACCCAGTAGGAGGTAGGAGGATAGCCATGAGTTCAAGGCCACCCTGAGACTACATAGTGAATTCCAGGTCAGCCTGAACTAGAGCGAGACCCTACCTCAAAAAACCAAAAAAAAAAAAAAAAAAAAAAAAAGAATTAAGGCCCAAACAACATTAAGGACCTCCCCCACTTTGTCTCCATCTGCATGTCACGTTTGGTTACTCTATGGCCATGCAGAAGGCTGGCCCTGACGAGCCTACTCTATGGCCATGCAGAAGGCTGGCACTGATGAGTCTGATCCAGTGTATGGTTGCAATGTTGAGGTCAGCATAGCTTCGTCTCTGTCTATGAATGGTACTTTTCTCTTTATGAATTGCAAGAGAAGGTCTTTCTAGAACATGGCAAGGAGGGTACAAGGAGGGCTGGTGCCTGTGGCTACACTAGAGACTGGATTTGGGGCTGCTGCCTTCAGTGATGCCTCACACTTTAGCCGCAGGGTGATATGCAGCAGGTAGTGGGTTCCTTCCGCAGCGTACTCTGCCACCTTTGGCTGTGAGTCCCCACATAGCAGTGCCATCAGAGCCACCAGCTGTCCAAGTCTTTGGAATTGCAGTGGAAGCTAATTAAGAAGAAAAGAAAAGCAACATGAGAATTTGGGTACTTAGTGACTTAAATTAAAGCTGTTAAGTAACTGCACTTCTAGTCCTAATTCAAGAGGGGTGAAATGGTCACATTTAGCCTTAAGATCTTTGAATATTTAATATTTAACATATTTAGTTACAATATATCCAGCCAAGGGGCAAGTATAACCTATGAACAAAATCTAAAACTGCATAAAGATGTTCATTCTAGCACCATTGTAAAGACCATATTTTGAAATATTTGCTTAATGGTGGTAAGGAAAATTATGGTACAGTCACTCTATTAATGCAACCTGTAGTGATTTTTTAAAAAATATTTTATTGGGCTGGAGAGATGGCTCAGCAGTTAAGGCACTTGCCTCCAGTGCCTAAGGCCCCAGGTTCAATTCCCCAGGTCCCACATAAGCCAGATCCACAAGGTGGTGGCCCTGGTGCGCTCTCTCTCTTGCGCTCTCTCTCACGCGCTCTCTCTCTCGCGCTCTCTCTCTCTCTCTCCTTGGAAAATGAAAAAATAAAATATTTTTAAATATTAAATTAAATATAATATTAAATAATTTAAATATTAAATTTTTAAAATATTTTATTTATTCATTTTTCAATCAGAGAGAGAGAGAGAGAGAGAGAGAGAGAGAGAGAGCACCAGTGCCACCATCTTGTGGGTCTGGTTTATGTGGGTCCTGGGGAATTGAACCAGGGGCCTTAGGCACTGGAGGCAAGTGCCTTAACCACTGAGCAATCTCTCCAGCCCTGTAGTGATTTGATTCAGGTGTCCCCCACAAACATATGTTTTCAGTGCTTGATCCCCAGCTGATGGCACTTTTGGAATTGTTGGAGATGTATTGAGGGAAAGACCACACCTCAGGAAATACACACATGATGAGTAGAAAAGAGCACCCACAGTTCTCCTTGGCATGTTATCTTATTATGAAAAAAATGCAAGGTAGCTAGCAAAAACCATATCAGAAAAAGGAATAGAACTTAATATAGTGAAGAAAATAGGACAAACTTAAAAATGAAGGTTAACCAATAAGTGGTCAGTTGTTAGCAGACAGAACGTATATCATCTGCTTGAGAAGGGCCACATACCTAGACTCAGAACTGCCTCATGGCCTATGCAGTATCCTAAATAATATGGTTCCTGTTGTCTAGAAGGCAAGAGGCAAATGAGCACCCAGAAGGAAGACTTGACATGCTGGACTTCATTTATTTTTAAAAATATTTTATTTATTAATTTTCAAGCAGAGAGAGAGAGAGAGAGAGAGAGAGAGAGAGAGAGAGAGAGAGAGAGAGAGAGAAAACACCAGGGCCACCACCTTGTAGGTCTGGCTTATGTGGGTAATGGGGAATTGAACTCAGGGCCTTGGGTACTGGAGACAAGTGCCTTAACCACTGAACCATTTCTCCAGCCCTGGACTTCATTTCTTCAAAGACAAACTACACAAAGACCAGGTCACTGTGGCCCTTCAGGCTGGAGAGATGGCTCATCAGTTAGGGCAGCTGCCTGCAAAGTCTGATGACCCCAGGTTCAATTCCCCAGTACCCACATAAAGCCAGATGCACAAAGAGGCGCATGCATCTGGAGTTCATTTGCAGCAACTGGAGCTTTGGAGCCCCCATTCTCTCTGTCTTTCTCTCTTCATCTCTCTACTTGTAAATAAATAACTACATAAAAATAAAATATCAACACATTTACTTATGCTCTAACTGTTGTGCTAAGCAACGGGGATGTAATGTTGAACAAATACAGTACCTGGCTTCACACAGCTCGTGTTTTAGGAGAGGGACAGACATGCAAACAATACTGAGTGATGGGAAACTGCATGAACCCCTGGGGGACACAGCCCAGGCTGAGTCACTGGTGGAAGGGGAAAGGCTATGGAAGGATGGCTGTGGAGCCTTCTGCCCCAACAACCCAAGGCTCACCTTCAGGCTGAGATGTCTGGATAAGCACTTGAGGACTTGGGCCATGCTGCCTGTGGCCCGTTCCCGCTCATGGTTTTTGGCTGACAGTAACCAGGGGTGCATGTGCTACAAAAAATAAAAGACAGTAAAATGATTAATCAGGAAGAATTGGGGCAAACCTTTATTCTGTCTGGAAAAACAGAGTAATTTTTTAGATATTTTAATATCTCTAAAATAATAAAATATTTTAGATATTTTTAATATCCAAAAATGACTCCTAATGATAAACTCCCTTGGGCTGGAGATGAAGGAGGGGAGTTGACAAGTGAGGCATAAGGTAATGGGTGGTCAGGAGGTCTGGCTTCTACCAAAGCCTAGATTTATTTCCTCATCCCATTTCTTCAGCTAATTATTCTGTGTCTGAATGTTTATTGCCCTCTCAAATCCATTTTGGAAATAGACAAAATTAATAATACATTGCATCTACCTGAGCAGTCAGGGAAGGACTCTGAAGAAGAAGCTACCCATAGGTAGAACTCATAAGGAAAGAGGCTTTCAGACCTAAGAAATGTTTTGAAGTAACATCAGGGCAGGAAAGTACAACTAGATAAAGGGAGAGAAACCGATCTGGCTGGTATGACAATATACAAGTAGAAGAACAAGAAGAAATAACGTCAGGGTCAGCTATTACAAGGATAAATGCTACCTATACTCAGGTGCATGCTATTCCTAACAGTACACAGGGTTAGATCTTTCTGGGACATCTGAATCATTTTTTTTCTTTTCTTTTCTTTTCTTTTTTTTTTGAGGTAGGGTCTCACTCTAGCTCAGGCTGACCTGGAATTTACTCTGTTGTTCCAGGCTGGCCTTGAACTCACAGCAATCCTCCTACCTCTGCCCAGCACATCTTAAAAAGGACGAGACCAAGATTGAGTTGCAGTGAATGCATGCTAATGAGTAAATTCCTACTGATGGATGGCATATTCTAGAACAACTACAGGTGGAGGCAGAAGTCCATGTTCCACATGAAAGACCTATTCGATTGGCTGAAGAGATTGCTCTGTGGTTAAGGTGTTTGCCTGCAAAGCAAAAGGACTAGAGTTCGATTCTCCAGGGCCCACATAAAGCCTGATGCACAAGGCGCATGTGTCTGGAGCTTGTAGTGGCTGGAGGCCCTAACATGCCCATATTCTCTCTCTCTCTCTCTCTCTCTCTCTCTCTCTCTCTCTGTCAAATAAATAAAAAATATTAAAAAAAGAAAGACCTATTTGATAGGAAGCTCCTATTTACTAACTAAGGAGTCTGAGTTTGATCCTTGGTCACTGACTGAAGCCCTTCTATGAAGGAAGGAACAGGAAGGAAGATTGTAGCAACCATTTGAGCCACTTATTCGATGCTCACAGTAACTGTTATCTTTAGGGAATGTGAGGAAATGAGACTGTATGAGAACCAATTTCTTATAGAATTTATACCAGAAGGACTTGTAAACAGTGAATAGCAATTAGAACTCAGAACCAAGCCTCAGCCTCAAAACCGATAGCTGGTACTCTCTGCTATTATGTTGCCTTCTACGACTCTATCCTTTCACATTCTCTTCTTCCACTTTCACCAATCAATACCGTCTTCCCTTCTCCCCTGCATCTCATTTACCTTAAAGATGAAGTCGAGGTTTTCCAAATGGGGGTCGTTTATCACCAGACTCTGCAGCATCACAGAGAATGCCTGGAATGTCTGCTTGTAGAGACCCTGAAAGGTTCAGAGCTAATGAGCCCCTCCTCCAAGTTCCCAACACATCTCTACAAATCTGAGGATTTCTCATTATCCTGAGACCCTCCTAAAATACCAGACCCAGAGTGAAAGTGCCTGTGGACAGTTTATAGCATGAGACAAACCAGAAGAAATCTACTTTGAATAGTCACCTTAGCATTCCTGGGATCAAAGTTAACTGACTCCAACTATATCTGGGGCACATGCAAAGGTCACCAAATTACTTTTAATTAAAAAAAATATTACTGTGAATTCCAGGTCAGCCTGGGCTAGAGACAGACCCTACCTCAGAAAAATTAAAAATAAAAAAGAAGAAATTTATTATTCTTCTGTATGTGTGAGTACAGAAGTTTATGTGCCCCAGAGCATGCGTTTAGCACAACCACTTTCAGGTTGGTCCTTGCCTGTCTACCTCAGGTGAGGTAAGATTTCTTCCTCTGGATTCGTTATTATTTGTTGCACTGGCCACAAGCTTCTGGGGGAATTCTGTCTCTGCTTCCCATCTCGTTGTCGGCATGCTGGGATTACAGAAGCTGCCACAGCGCCTGGCTTTCTACATAGGGTCTGGGGAACAAACTCAGGCACTCCTGCTTTATCCACTGAGTCATCTTCTCAGCCCCTGAAATTACTTTTAAAGCTGATTTGTGGGGCTGGAAAGATGACTAAGTGGTTAAGACGCTTCCCTGTAAAGCCTAAGTACCTGAGTTTGATTCCCTAATACCCAAGTAATGGCACATGCACATGCATCTGGAGTTCCTTTGCAGTGGCTGAAGGCCCTGGCATGCCCATTCTCTCTCTCTCTCTCTCTCTCTCTCTCTCTCTCTCTCTCTCTCTCTCTCTCTCTCTCTCAAATAAATAATCTGACTTGTGACTTTTTGTGATGTTCTAAAAGACAGGACTGAGCTGTCTTAATGCTTTACCAGCCAGTTTGGCAGCCACAGATGAAAATGACTCTTTCTTCTGCCTGGACTCTCCTCTCACTCCATGGGGAAGACTCCCCATCACCTATGGAGAAAGCGCCTGTGCCTCCAAACACAGAACCACTTCTTTCTTTGCTTTGTTTTTGTTTCCTAATACTCAGCACTTGTTCACCAGCTGATGTGCCTATTGATCCATGGTTTATCTCTGCACTAAAAGGTAGACTTTGTAAGTGGGGCTGTACTGTTGATCTTTCCTGCCTGTCACCATGCTTAGCACATGGACTCCTTAAACAAAGCCAGTAAAAGCAGGGTTTGGTGGCAAACACTTATAATCCCAGCACTCAGTGGGCAGAGGCAGAAGAATTGCAAATTTGAGGCTAACTTGAGCTACACAAAGACCCTGTCTCAAAAACAGTTCGCAATATATATGAATTAATACACCCACTCTTTTAAAGTCCAGAGGCAAGAAAGGAGGAGTGAAAGGAAAATGAAAGGACATAAACTTAAGGGAGGAAAAACTTTTATCTACCAGACTTGACTTCAATGATCTTGGTTAGTTTCAAACAATCAATTTCTCTCAAAAACTAAAGACAGCTGACCCTGGGGATGGGAAGCTACGAAAGCAAAGAGCAAGTTACCTCTGGGTTGTAGGGATGGCTTGGCATGGTCTCCTGCAGCTGGGTAAGAATGCTTACAGAGGGCAGGCTGATTATACTTTTGGTGGTAAGACTGAGCAATTCATCACCATCTTCAGAGCCAAACAGTAAGTGGATATTTCGGTAACTAAGAAAAGACAGTTTAGGAAGAGCAACTTGGGAAGAGAGTTTGATTTGAAATTGATAAGCAGGGACCAAAGTAACTAAAGAAGGAAGAGTAGACTGGCTAGTATCTGGCTTTTTGTTCTGTATGTGTAGGTGGGTATGTGTTGTATGCATGTGTGTAAATTGAATCAAGATAAAAACTTCTTGACTATAAGTCATCCCAGAACCTTTGATCAGTTTAATCTCTGCTGTACAAATCTGCAAGAGAAGTGAACAGTGGCAGCCTGGGCAAACTTCTGAGACCTTGAACGCTATAGAATGAAGCATGTACAGGACCATTTTCCACTGGATATACTTTGGACAAAACTAATCTCCAAAGAAGTGCCAAAAGATGCAGATAATAGCATCAGAGTTCTCACACGAGAATATGAATATGGCTTCTCTTTTCACATATAAATAATTTTCAAGGGCTGAGACGATAGCTGAGTGGTTAAAGGCATTTGCTTGCCAGATACACAAAGTGGCACATGGATCTGGAATTCATTTGTAGTGACAAGATGTCCTAGCATATCCATACTTATCTCTCTCTCCTCTCTCTCTCCCTCTCCTCACAAATAAATTTTAAAAATAAAAATTAGTTTTCTGGGGTATATTAATTTGCTCTAGTATTGGTCTTGAATGAGAAATCAGGATGCATGTGGGTGTCACCTGAGGTCAGTGATGGTGACAAAGACCTCCTGGCGCACGAGGCTGGATAGCGCATGCAGGGGCTCCTCTTGTAACATCACCTGGAGTGAGAGGGAAAGAACTTTAGAGAGCTAAGAATGAACCCATGCAAGAGGCCAGAGAGGGTCAGAGCTGTGACTGGCTGTGACTGGTCAGTGGGCAGGATGGTCCCAGGTGCAGGAGGCAGACTCCAGGCCATATGAGCTGACTCGAGCTAGTGAGCCTCTCTGTAGTTCAGTTTCCTCATCTAAAAAAATGGAATAACAGAACTGCTTCTGTCATGGTGGTTGTGGCTAGGAAGTGGGCTCTTCATAATGGCTGATAGCCCTCAGTAATTCATTAATTTCCTAGTGATTATTTCTACTCTCTACTAAACCAGTCATCTCTATTAACATGTCTAATGTTATTGTGAATTGTTTGTCCTGTAATAGAATAACTTTCCAGTTTACAAACTGGAAGAGGGAAAACTGCCTTGCTGTGCTGGAAAAATCTTAGCAAGAGAGAGGGCGTTTGGGGCTACATGACCCTAGAGTCTGTCACCCACTTATCTTGTGACCCTAGCCCATTCAACTTGCCTGTGCCTGTGTTCCTTAGTTGTAAGGGAAGTGAGCAGATCTTGGGAGATGATGTGAGGAACTATGGGAGATGTTAGTGAATGTGAATGAGGTGAAGCCTCGCTGGACCATTCTCCTCGCCATGAAGGAAAGTGTCCTGGCCCACAGGAATGAGCAAGCCTCCTAGCCACATTTCTGCTGAGTCATTCTGTCCCACTGGCCACAGCTCATCCATCCACAAGAGACATCAAGGCCAGTTGGGTTCTCACTAGGGAATCTGGAATTGGCATTTCTTTCTTTTCCTCCTCTTCTTTTCTTCATAGTGACCCAAGCTGGTCTCAAACTCATTATGTAGCTGAGGCTGGCCTTCAACACTGATCCTCCTTCCCCTATCTCTCAAGTGCTGGTATGGACCACCACACCCAACTCTGGGTGGTCTTCAGAGAATTTGGCATTGAGAAGCATTGGTCCTAAGGACTCAGTGGGAGCCAGTTTTAGGAAAAGGGGAGGCAGGAGGAATAATGGACATGCATACAAATGAGCAATGATCAGAGATGGAGACAGTAGAAATAAGCTTCTCCCTGCCCGGGGCAAGCTGCTCCTTCGTCTACCCCAGTCTCCCCCATCCTGCAGCTGCCTCCTGTGGATTTCTCTTCCCCTAAAGGCTCAAAAGCTCAGGAGGCAGGACATGCTCAGTAGCTATTAGCCAGCTCCCTTTCTGAGCTTTCTCTTCAGACTGGAATTTGGATCTTGCTAGTGGCTGCTGCTCTCCTTATTTCCTCAAGTTTATTTAGTTTTGGGACTCAATAGCCTGGAAGGAACAGAGCGTGTCTTCAGCCTTAACAACTTTTGGAGGTTCTATGCCTCCATGTCTAGTCATTTCAAGAGACTGCCACTAAAATCAGCGTGACAACCTAGCTTTGTCTTCTCCTCCCAAAGAATATTCCTTCCCAGGCCTCAGTGGTTTTCAGAGGTGCCCTTTCCCAAAGATGATTTATGACTTTTTTTTTTTTACCTCAGTCTCTACACTCAATCTCTCTCTCTCCTACCCCTCCCAATTTATTTATGTATTTGTGTGTGTTCACACACATCAGGGCCTCTTGCTGCTGTATATATATATACACCAAATATTTGAACCACTTTTAGGGTCTGGTTTACATGGGAATTGAGCCTAAGGGTAGGCTTTGCAAACAAGCGCCTTTAACCACTGAGCCATCTCCCCAGCCCTACCTCCCTTTTAATAAATTATTTTGGGGCTGGGCATGGTGGCGCACGCCTTTAATCCCAGTACTCGGGAGGCAGGGGTAGGAGGATTGCCTTGATTGAGTTCAAGGCCACCCTGAGACTACATAGTGAATTCCAGGTCAGCCTGGACTAGAACGAGACCCTACCTCGAGAAAAAAATAATAATTATTTTGTTTATTTATTTTGTTTTTTTACACAAGGTAGGGTCTCACTTTAGCCCAGGCTAACCTGGAACTCACTCTGTAGTCTCAGGCTGCCTTTGAACTCACAGCAATCCTCCTACCTCTGCCTCCCAAGTGCTGGGATTAAAGGCATGCACCACCATGCAAAGTGCCCCCCTCCTCATTTTTATTAGTGGGTTTCCAATCTGGCTTGTTGAATTACACGGCAGTCCACCGCTGTCAATTCTGGTGGAAGTGAAACTGTGGAAACAAGACACTTGGTTTGGGTCTTATGGCTGCCAATAGGCAAGTAGAAAGCTGCAGGAACTCCTAAATCTGTATTAAAACAATCTTTTCTTCTTGCTGTATGACTTGGAACAGTTCTCATATCATTTGCTTTTTTAATTTTAATTTTTAATTTTCAGTGCTCAATTTTGCTGTTTTGTCCTGTTTCCTTTATTCTTTCTTTCTTTTTTTCCTTTCTTTCTTTTCATTTGTTTTTTGAAGTGTGACCATTATCAGGTGGACTGTAAACTCTTAGAAGACAAGGATTAAAGTTGGCAGGAAATTTGTGGCCTTTATCAAAACATCATAGTGTATTAGTTACACAGGACCCTGTAACTACCTGTCTCTTGACAAAAGTTAAACTGGTTGGCCTTGTTTTAAAAATGATCAATCTAAACTGGGCGTGGTGGCGCATGCCTTTAATCCCAGCACTCAGGAGGCAGAGGTAGGAGGATCGCTGTGAGTTCGAGGCCACCCTGAGACTACATAGTGAATTCCAGGTCAGCCTGCACCAGAGTGAGACCCTACCTCAAAAACCAAAAAACAAAAAAACAACAACAACAAAAAATAAGATCAATCTAGCAAGCCTGTTAGGTCTCTGGTTTGAAGATTGCTGTTATTCCTGGTGTATAAGCCATGCCAGAAAAGAAGCTCAGAACTTCAGAGGAACCAGCGAGGCATTTCACTCACCAGTGAAACTATAGCGGAGGAAAGTAAGTGTGGACTGCATCACCTCCTTTGTAGAATCTTCCTAGATCCTTTGATGGGGTCATTAGCCCTTTGTGCCCCAAGGACACTACAGAACAGGGACTTTTGCCTGCTTTGTCTTTGTGGCCTCAGCTCTCAGGAAAGTGCCTGCAACTGGCAGGCATTTAATAAGGGGATGAATGGATGAGCTATTGGCAGAGTGTGGCTGGAGTAATTACAAAAAGAACAAAATATAATAACGATGATAATACAATCATGTTTCTTAAATGCATGTGTCAGGGACCATATCACATGTCTTATACATATATATATATATATATATATATATATATATATATATATATTTTGGTTTTTCGAGGTAGGGTCTCGCTCTAGTCCAGGCTGACCTGGAATTCACTATGTAGTCTCAGAGTGGCCTTGAACTCATGGCAATCCTCCTACCTCTGCCTCCCAAGTGCTGGGATTAAAGGCGTGCGCCACCACGCCAGGCAACACATGTCTTATATTCTTAATTAAATTCTCATAATAATTCGGTGGAATAAACAAAGCTACTTTCACATTATAGATGAGGAAACTGAGGTATTGAGAAGTTAAGAGATTTCCTGAAGTCACACAGCTAAAGGAGCCAGAGCTGGCCCTCAGACATTGCCTAGGAAGGTAAGTAAGGAGAATGCAGCCCGGGCACTGCTGAGATTGAAATGCATTCTCCTCTTTTTCATTCCTCCTCTAACTGGCTTTCGGGGTGATTACATTTCTCCTTCTAAGAGACTGATACACAAAACCACTAAAGGGATTGATAACATGGGCGAAACTCCTAAAAACAAGCTCACAGTACTTACACTTAGGATATGCACTATTTCTTCTGTGTGCCTATGAATGAATGATTCTGTGGTTTCATCATAAGGTAAAGTTTGGCTGAGAGAAGACAAAGATCTTAGGAACGTCAACTTTTCAAGTTCATCCTGAATTTGTGGAAAAAAGATAAAAACACAGTTATAGAGTATAACCTTGTTTGATCAATGTAGAGAAGCTTTAAGACACTTCCCAGAATATCTTACACATCTAGAATCTCATTCAACCCAATCTCAGTCTTTTATGATAGAATGAATAAGTTACAGAGAGATATCAGGGAAATTGTTCAGCCACTAGACCTGCCTTGGTTTGGGACCTTGCTTCAATCCCCAGCTAGATGGCTGGATATACTCTATGACTCTTACCACCTCCCCCCTGGATGGTGCTTGCTTCCAGGTGGTTTCCCAATGGTGATCTCAGGTTCTTTACTGCTCATTCTTTTTTTTTTTTTCTGCTCATTCTCTTGATGTCATTCAAGAGTCATGATTTCAAGCTCTGCGCTCTTCTCAAAATGCAAGTTTTGATTTGAAGAATAAAATCTTTTTTAAAAGTTTTTTGTTTTGTTTTGTTTTTTAATATTTGAGCAGGGTGTGGTGGTGCATGCCTTTCATCCCAGGACTCAGGAGGCAGAGCTAGGAGGATCGCCTTCCATGAGTTTGAGGCCACCCTGAGACTACATAATAAATTTTAAGTCAGCCTGGGCTAAGTGAGCCCATTTCAAAAAATCAAAAAGTAAAATTTTATTTGTGAGCAAAGAGAAAGAGGGAGAGGGAGAGGAAGGGAAGGAGAGAAGGAGGGATGGAGGAAGGGAAAAAGATGGATGCACTGGGCATCTTGCCACTACAAACTAACTCCAGATACATGTGTCACTTTGTGCATCTGACTTTACGTGGGTACTAGGGAATCGAACCTGGGCCAACAGGCTTTGCAAACAAGCTGACCTGGAATTTGCTAAGTAGTCTCAGGGTGGCCTCAAACTCACAACCACCCTTCTACCTCTTCCTCCTGAGTGCTGAGATTATAGGCTCGCCCCATCAAGCCCCATAACAAACACCTTTAAAAAGCTAAGCTATCTCTCCAGCCCAGAAGAATAAAATCTTTTTGGAGTTACACTACTTTTCTGATCATAAAAGCAATATCTATCATAGAAACTTTGAAATAAAGTATAAAAGAAAACAAAAGACACCAATAATTCTCCAACCTGGAGAAAATTTTTTTTCCCACTCATGGTGTAAGCCTGTATAGGCTCTAGAGAACAAGAAATGATCTTATGGCCTACTTTTCACATGGATCAGTACAACTTTTAACAATGGGATTTATTTTTAAATATTTTATTTATTCATTTTCAAGCAGAGAGAGAGAGAGAAAGAGAGAGAGAGAGAGAGAGAGAGAGAGAGAGAGAGAGAGAGAGAGAGAGAATGCACCAGGGCCACCACCTTGTGGGCCTGGCTTATGTGGGTCCTGGGGAATTGAACCTGGGGCCTTAGGCACTGGAGGCAAGTGCCTTAACCGCTGAGCCATCTCTCCAGCCCTAACAATGGGATTTTTAAAAATATATGGCCTTATTACTTAATCCAAGCTGACTTTCTACTCTCAGTCCTCCTGCCTCAGCCTACTCCCAAGTGCTAGAATTACAGGGGTGTGCCATCAAACAAGATTTCTTTGCTCACATTTTTTGCTATCTCCAACCAAGTCCCTATTTACAGTAGCTCAATAGCATCTGTAGGGATCAAGGCCCTCAACCATGTGACTCCAATTGACCTGTTGTCATGCCTTACTTTGGTCCTGTAGCATTCTGAACTCTAATCACGTGAACTTTACACTGCCCTTTCTTGCTTCCTGGTTTCTCTACACTTCTTGCTAGAATCTTGTATATTTTAAGACTTGGGTTATGCTTTTTGTCCTGAAGCAGAGTCAGGTGTATTAATGAATCATATGAGTACACTGCTAATATGGCACTGGCGATACTGATACTTTATAAAGTCTTGGAGTACAAAGAATAATCTTAAATTAAGGAGAAAAGCCTTTCCCAACTGAGGGGGGGGGGAGACAAAATAGGCAGTATGTGGCCTGGCCAGCCTTCCACATGGGTGGCCACTCTCTCATCCTCACATACTACAGCACACATGCTTCCCCTGCCAGCCTTAGAGAGCTTGGGAGCATCTGGGGACAGGATCTTATATTTACTTGTAAACATCCAAATGAAGACAATGCTTAGAGAGATACCAGCATGCTAGTTCTAGGGAGAGTTGACTGCTTGGACAGGAATTTAAATGCCTAACGCCAGAACTGGAGAAATGGCTCAGTAAAGTGAGGACTTGAATTCACTCTGTAGAACCCATTTAAAAAGCCAGTCTGGTGGTACATGCTTATAATCCAGTACTGGAGAGTTAGAAACAAGCAAATTGCTGGGGCTCACGGGCCAGACAGTCTAGCCTGCTTGGTGAGCTCCAGACTAACGAGCAATCCTGTCTCAAAAAAAAGTTAGAGGACATCTGAGATTGTCCTCTGACCTCCACACATGTATACACACACACACTCAGATTTTAAGAAATGTTTACCTAGGCATGGTGGCGTACACCTTTAATCCTGCACTTGGGAGGCAGAGATGGGAGGATCGCTGTGAGTTTGAGGCCAGCCTGGGACTACAGAGTTAGTTCCAGATCAGCCTGGGCTAGAGCGAGACCCTACCTCAAACAAACAAACATAAATAAACTATGCCTAAAGCTTCAGACTTCCACAATGCTCAGTCAGGTGACAGCAAAAGCCCTCATCCAATCCTGGACTTTATCCCCTTCTGGAGCTGTCAGTACCAAAACTGTTCCCAGCAGGAACAAGAAAAAGCTTTCCAAGGACAAAAAATATTTTTAAAAATTTTTTTATTTATTTGGAAGCAGAGACAGAGAGATAGAAGAGAGACAGAGAGAATGGGCACGTCAGGGCCTCTAGCTACTGTAAATGAACTCCAGATACATGTACTATTTTATGCATCTGGCTCTATGTAGGTACTGGGGAATCCAACTCAGGTCATTAGGCTCTGAAGACAAGCAGCTTAACCGCTGAGCCATCTCTCCAGCCCTAAAAATATTTTTTTTATTTACTTGAGAGAGGAGGGGGGAAGGAAGAGAGAAAGATGGTTGTTCTAAGGCCTCTTGCTGCTGGCTTCAAACAAACTCTAAACACATGTACCACTTTGAGCATCTGGCTTTACATGGATACTAAGGAATCAAACCCAGTCAGGCAGGCTTTACAAGCAAGCACCTTTAGCTATTGAGCTATTTCCCCAGCCTACCTCCCCCCCTTTTTAGGGTAGGGTTTCACTCCAGCCAAAGCTGACCTGGAACTCACTCTGTAGTCCCAGGCTGGCCTTGAACTCTTGGTGATCTTCCTACCTCCGCCTCCCAAGTGATAGGATTAAAGGTGTGCTTACCATCCCTGGCTTACCAGCTCCTTTTTAAGACAGGGTCCCTTGTTGTTTGCTGCTGCTGCTGCTACTGATATGTGTGTGTGTGTGTGTGTGTGTGTGTGTGTGTGTGTGCGCGTGCGTGCGTGTGCACCAGTTTAGCTGGCACATGAGCTTCTGGATTCTCCTGGATCAGTCTCTCTTTGATAGAGTGGTGTACTGGGATCACAGATGCATGTGCCACTTTAGGCCTAGCTTTATGTGGGGGCTGGGGAATTGAACTTGAGCCAGAAGGCTTGCAAGTAAGTGCCTTTAACTGCTGAGCCATTTCTCCAGCCCATTTTGTTGCTTTAACTATTAATTCACATCATACATACAAAAAATAAAGTTTAGTAAAACTTTATAAGGCAAACATTTAATGAAAGTTAAAGATTATTACCAGTATTCCAGGAGCCTCCCTCATGATCTTTTCTAGTGGAGGCTGTGTACATACATGTTACTACTACCATAATCAGTATACAGAACAGTCCCATCACCCCTTGACTTTCCTTTATACTATTATTCCTTTAGAGTCATGCCCTTCCTTTTTTCATCCCTACTGTGGAGACCACTGATCTGCTTTGTATCACTGTTGCTTTGTCTTTATAAGTATATGGGGGCTGGAGAGATGGCTCAGTGGTTGAGGCACTTGCCTCCAGTGCCTAAGGCCCCGGGTTCAGTTCCCCAGGTCCCACATAAGCCAGACCCACAAGGTGGTGGCCCTGGTGTGTTCTCTCTCTCTCTCTCTCTCTCTCTCTCTCTCTCTCTCTCTCTCTCTCTCCTTGAAAATGAATAAATAAAATATTTTTTTAAAAAGTGTATGGACAGAGAAAAATAGCCTGAAAGCACACATACATACCAAAATGTTAACAGTGGTTATCAGAGGAAGGATTATAGAAAAATAACTTTTGTTTTTATATGGTTTTATTTTAATACAAATTTTATTTTATTAACAAATTATAAGCATAAATGCATTTTCTAACTTCTAGTATCTGGCACATAAAATAATTGTGCATTCAACAGAGAAACAATATATGTTCAAGACATTTGTTAGTTTGGAAGAATACATTGGATTGCCTATGAAGACTGCTGTGCATACCTTTAGCTCACCATGAAAGAACTCCTGAATGGAATGGAGCAGCCTTTCAGTGCTGGCCTCGCTGAGGGGCCCCTGGTTAGTCAGGGGTCTGAGGCTATCTGACTGGGACTCTTGAGGAAGTCCAAGGATTTCAGAGATGTCTAGATCTATTAGCAAAAGAAAGAACTGGATGATGCCTCTGTTCCATGTAAAGTGTTAGCACTTAATTGGGAGAACCATTAGGCATTGGAGCAGAAGGCTTTTCTGCTTTGCAGTTCTGAAGTTCAAGGTTCTTTCCTCCTCCCAACTTGACTTTTCTCTGTTACAAATTCTGTGTTCTCTGAGGGCCTTCTAAATTACCAGGACTATAGGCCTGAGTGAAGAAAAAGCCAGGGACCATGATCGTTACTCACAGTCACATTCAGATCCCACCTTGTGTATGAAGTCTCTCCTCTCTGTGTCAGCCCACACCTGCCTTTCCTTTCTCAGAAACCCATTAGTACTCACACTGTACTGCAGAGTCTGTCTCAGGCCCAACTTTAGTTTCCTGTGTATCACTGGCAGAATAATGTAGTATCTTATTCTGCTAACCATATTTCAAAGTCTTCTTAGTCATGGACTAAGTTAATTCTCAAAGTCAAAAGCTGGTCACCGAGCAAGTATCCAATCAATGTCTCTTGGCTTAACTTTAAATAAAAGAGATCCAGGGGTGCAGGTCAGTAGAAGATCATTTGCCTAGCATGCACAAGGCCCTGTTTCAGTCCCCAGCACTGAAAAGGGGGGAAATTCCCTTCTCCTCACACCTTACCCTTTTACAACATATCCTTTCCACCTTTTACCTGTAAATTCAATGTTACTTGAGCCTTTTTTAAGGTCCTCTAAGTTACTCAGCTGCAGATCCACACTTCCTGAGTCACTATCAGAAGCATATGGAATCACTGTTTCTTGATCACTGAGCCTAGAGGAGAGTCACAGAATTAGTTTTCAGAACCACTTCTGTCTCACCATTCAACTGGAAGCCCAGTGTCCCCTTCTTGGAGACACATTCATTGATCATCAACCTACACTGAGTAGCCTCCCCCAACCCCAGCCCATGTCTAGTTGTCACCAACAGTTACTTTGCTCATTTGCATCACTGTGTCCTATCAGACTGGAAGCTCCACTGGAGGAGCAGCCTTGTCTATAGTGCCATGTTGTATCCCCAGCACCAGGACCACTGTCACCCTTTCGGGGAATGAATGGATACGCACAGGGATAAAGACAGCTCGAGGCAGATCAACCCCTTTCCAACCCGCCTCAATCTCCCTTACCCTCACCTATTTCTTTTTTCTATACCTTCAATGTATCAAGTACTTATTAATTTATTGGTACTGGGGAAAGAACTCTGGGCCTTGAACATATTAAACATAGTCTCTGCCACTGTGGTATACCTCAGCCCAATTAATTAGTTAATCAATTAATAAATGTATTTTTGCAGTGCTGGGGCTTGAACTAGAAACTTGCACATGCTGAGCAGATGCTCTATCACTGAACTATATTCTCAACCCTCCAATTTAGCAACTGCAATGTTCATTGTTTACCTTTTTTTTGGTTTTTCGAGGTAGGGTCTCTCTCTAGTCCAGGCTGACCTGGAATTCACTATGTAGTCTCAGGGTGGCCTTGAACTCATGGTGATCCTCCTACCTCTGCCTCCTGAGTGCTAGGATTAAAGGCGTGCGCCACCATGCCCGGCCTTTTGTTTATCATTTTTTTCTGCCAAAATGTAGGCCTCCATGAGCCAAAGGATATTAGTCTGCTTTGAATGTATCTCCATAGCCCAGAGCAGTGACTGGCCATGGTTATGTCCAACAAATACTGGTACAATGAATGCCTATTCAGACCAATGTCCTCCTGAATGGTTACCATCAATTCACTAGTGAAGAAAAAGCAAGTTGTCAGTAGGCATCAGGACACTGTGGAGGAGAAAACAAGGACTGCCACAAGTTCCAGGCCAGTCTGGCTCATACAGTGAGTGTCAGGCTGGCCTGTGCCATAGAGTGAAGACCCATCTCAAAAAAAGACAGGGCTGGGGAGATGGCTCAGCAGTTAAAGGCATTTGCTTGCACAGTCTACTGGCCTGGGTTCAATTCCCCACTATCCACATAAAGCCAGATGCACAAAGAAGCCCTGGCTGCCCATTCTCTCTCTCTCTCTCTCTCTCTCTCTCTCTCTCTCTCTCTCTCTCTCTCTCTCTCTCTCTCTCTCCTCCCTCTCTTTCTGTCTCATTCAAATAAATAGATAGATGATAGATAAAACAAAGACAAAGTAAAGCAAGTAAGTTGCCAAACAGTAGATATAACATGATTCTATTTTATTAAGAAAAGTTTTTTCTTGTTGTTGCTTTGTTTTTCGAGGTAGGGTGTCATTCTAACTCAGACTGACCCCCAGGTCACTATGTAGTCTCAGGATGGCCTTGAACTCATGATGATCTTCTTACCTCTGCCACCTGAGTGCTGGAATTAAAGGCATGCACTACTGTCATGGTTTGATCCAGGTGTCCCCCATAAACAAATGAATGTGTTCTGAGTGATCAATCCTCAGCTGACAGCAGTTTGGGTTTTACAATCTTGCTGGAGCTGTGTTGTTGGGGGCAGGCCTTATGGGGGTTATAAGACAGCTTCCCCTTGCCAGTGTTTGGCACACCTTCCTGCCACTGTTTGCAGTGCTGTGGTGGAGGTGATGTCCACCCTCTGCTCATGCCATCATTTTCCCTGCCAGGATGGAGTCTCCCCTGGAGTCCGTAAGCCAAATAAACTCATTCCTCCACAAGCTGCTTTTGCTTGGGTTCTTTCTGTGCAGCAACAAGAAAGCTGACTGCAACAACTACCATGCCCAACTTAAAACAGTATTATTTTATTTTATTTATTTGTACACAGAAGAGAGTCAGATAGAGAGAGAGAATGGGCACGCCAGGGCCTTTAGCCCCTGCAAACAAACTCCAGATGCACATGCCACCTGTGCATCTGGCTTTATGTAGATACTGAGGAATCGAACCTGGGTCGTTAGGCTTTGCAGGCAAGTGCTTTACCCCTGAGCCATCTCTCCAGCCCCTAAAACAGTATTTTTGACAATGTGATAAGTGTATGTATACATATATTCACATCTACCCTCCCCTCACACACATTGAGACATATGAAAAAATACTAAATTCAAGCCAACTTCCAATTACTTCAGTTACTGTTTATTTCAGGGGCCTCTTCTCTGTACTGTGTGTGTTCCATTAGGGCAGGGAGCATGCCAGTTAGTTACCATAGCCTAGTACGATATTTATCCCACCTTGTGTATGAAGTCTTCTCTGTCTAGTATCTATGTAATAGAATTTTTAAGAAAAGTAGATTTTAAAATTTTTTTTATTTATTCATTTTCAAGCAGAGAGAGAGAGAGAGAGAGAGAGAGAGAGAGAGAGAGAGAGAGAGAGAATGCACCAGAGCTACCACCTTGTGGGTCTGGCTTATGTGGGTCCTGGGGAATTGAACCCGGGGCCTTAGGCACTGGAGGCAAGTGCCTTAACTGCTGAGCCATCTCTCCAGCCCAAGAAAAGTAGATTTTTAACTTGTCTATATTGTTTAATTTTCTTAAAAAAACTTTTTTATTGACAGCTCTATATTGTTAATTATTTTATTATTTGTGCACGTGTATGGATACACACATGCATACACGTGGACGTCAGAGGACAACCTTGGGGTGTTTGTCCACTCCTTCTAATCTTGTTTGAGACAGGGTCTCTCTTGTTTGCTACACTGTAGGCCACAGGCTTCACAATTCCACCGATTCCACTTCCCACTGTTGTATGCATTGGGGTTAAGATACCTGCACCACCTTGCATTCACCTCCATGTGAGTACTGGGGACCCAAACTCTCGTAGGTGGGCTTTTGGAGCAAGTGCCTTTAATCACTAAGACATCTCTCCAGCCCTTAACATTTAATATTGGCGTGAATTTTTTTTTTCTTTTTTCTTTTTTTTTTTTTTTTTTGGTTTTTCAAGGTAGGGTCTCGCTCTACTCTGGGCTGACCTGGAATTCATTATGTAGTCTCAGGGTGGCCTTGAACTCACGGCGATCCTCTTACCTCTGCCTCCTGAGTGCTGGGATTAAAGGCATGTGCCACCATGCCTGGCCTTGGCATGAATATTGAATGTTGACAAAAAACAAAATATAGTTGGAAGCCAGGTATGGTGGCTCGTGCCTATAATCTCAGCACTTGTGAGGCTGAGTTCAAGGTTCACAGTAGTTAAAAACAGATAGTAGAGTCAGACCAGTTGGGTTGAAATCTTTATTTCCTTTTCCTTAAGGTGTTAACAGTAACACTACACACGTCAAAGACTGGCAAGGACTAAATGAAATAATGTATGTAGAGCGCTTAGTATCCTGTCGAGCTGATTTGTGAAGAAAGCTCGGTGACTGGAGTCAGATATTAGTACTGCGGCTAAATCACTAAATCTGTAAAATTGGACCCAAATGCTCCCCACATTACGAGGCGTGGCTGGTTGAAAACCTGGTAAAGTTATTAAGAACCGAAGTGATCCTTTTTCCCCCTAGTTTCCTTTAAAAGGAATACAATTAGTAATAATAATAATAATAATAATAATAATAACAGTAATATTTCTATCCCTTACCCAACCGGGCCCTTCCCATTGCTTTAAATAATAATAATAACAACAACAACAACAACAACAGTAATATTTCTCTCAACAACAACAACAACAGTAATATTTCTCTCCCCTCGCCATCCGGACCCTTCCCATGGCTTTAAAATTGGCCGGGCTATGGAGCCAGCCGTGATTGACAGAGCGCTCGACCAACCACTGAGATCGGCCAATCAGAGGCCGCCCCGTCTCAGACCCACCCCCCACGGCCTCGTCCAATCGCGTCCGGGTGGCTCCGGGAGCAGGACCGTTGCGAGGCGGGCGATTCCAAGTGGGGCTCAGCGCGGGGGGACGCGGCGGCTTCGCGGGTGGGAACGCCGAGGCCCCTCGGGGGCTGGCTCTTGGAAGCCCCGCCACGGCTGCGCGGAGCGGCCCGGCCGTGTGGGGACGCGGACACTCACCGGTGCTTCGAGCCCATCGCGGCCCGCGGCGTTTGCTCGGATTCCCTGGCGTCCCCTCCGGCGCGCTCTTGGAGCCCCTTCCCGGAGCGGAAGTCCGTTCGCTGCTCGGGCGCCCGTGGGACCTGGTCGGAGGAATGGCGCCGCTGGGTGAGGCGTTGCGCATTTCTCAACAACGGGGCGCCGCGGCCGGCCCGCTTTGGGGAGCGGGGCGTCGCCCTTGGGAGGCCAGTGCTGACTGTTCGGCAGCCGGCCAGACGCGATCCCCTTTCCCTGCGGGGCAGGGGCATGGAGTGGGCTTTAGCGGGGTCCAGGGCGTGACGGGCGGGCTGCGAGTTGGTGGGCGCCCGCGTCCAGAAGGGCTGGTGGGGTTGGCGTGGGGGGGGGGTCGTGCTACGCGCGGCTACGGGTCCCCGCGAGGCCCACTAAGGAACCGCGGCCGCAGTTAGC
Organism: Zapus hudsonius; assembly: GCA_004024765.1. Taxonomy (NCBI): domain Eukaryota; kingdom Metazoa; phylum Chordata; class Mammalia; order Rodentia; family Dipodidae; genus Zapus; species Zapus hudsonius. Next base: position 4,177 of record PVHP010004520.1, on the reverse strand, counting down.
TGGGGCCTAAGTTCTCCCATTCAACAGCGTGGGACCCGTGGCTTCCTGAGATCGCTCCCGAGGGCCCCCCCCCACGCCATCGGGAAAGCTTTGAGTGCAGTCCTGTGGGTTCCTTCTCGGTGACAGGGACAGCGGACTCACTCAGGTCTCTCGGGAAGTTCTGAGATGTCAATCACTTAAAGCCCTGGCTCCTCCGCTCTGTAGAAGTGTAGTTAATGAGATGGGCTGGGTGTGAACTTCAACAGTTCAGGGCACTCATGGAAGTTCATTCATTGGTAGTTGTTGAATGGATATTGCGGAATGGACTCCCCCCCCCCCCGTGTGTGTGTATGTGTGTTTATTTATGTGTTTCTCTCAGTTCCTGTTTGGGTGTGTGCCCTTGTTTCTCCCACTGGGCAGATGAGAAGTTGAGATCCCACCAAAGGAAAGTAATTTAAGATAACACAAGAAATGGCTTTCCACGTCACTGGTTAAAGTCAGAATTTGGATTGAGGCTACTTGCAGTTTGAGTCTGTTCCATGTCATAGGGCAGGGACAGGTAACTATGAGCCTTAATTGCTTTTCTCTTCTGATAGGGTCTCACTGTGTAACCCAGGCTTGACCTTGAGCTCACTATGTAGCCCAGGCTGACCGCAAACTTTCCATTCTGCCTCAGCCTCTCCAGTCTTGGCATTACAGCCGCGAGGGACCATGCTTGGATGTTGTGAGATCTGATGACTCAATGCATGCAGAGATTTTAGCATAGTTTGGGCTTACTTGACATGTGTTAAGTGCTCCATCCTACTGAGGTGGTAAACCTGAGGTGGGAACATGGGGATTCTAATTCATAGGCTGTGCTAGGGAGATTTGCAGCTTAGAGCCCTTCACTGGGTCATGGTCTAGTGAGAAGGATTGTCCACCAGGCATTGGAGATTTCAAGTTAGTGCCTTAATGCCTCTTGTTTTATTAGCAAATCTGATTCTAGTAAGATCGCCATTTCTTACTGCCTTCACTGCTGTCACTCTGGACCACCTCTTGACCTGCATCATGGTAGTGTTCTCTAGCTGCTATTCTTTCTGTCCTTGCTCCTGATTAGTCTGTCTTCAATGTAGTATTGTCCTCAACACAACAATTCTGTTACAATACAAGGGCTGGAAGATGGCTCAGGAGTTAACAGCACTAGCTTGCAAAGCCTGCCAGCCTGGGTTCAGTTCCCCAGTACCCAGGTAAAGCCAGTTGCACAAAGTAGCACAGGCATCTGGAGTTCCTTTGCAACAACAACAGGTCCTGGTGCACCCATACACACTCTCTATCTTCCTCAAAAATAAATAAAAAATATTTTGTAAATGCAAATCAAATCTCTCCTCTACTCAGAACTTTCCAGTGACTCCCATGCCCAATAAAAGCCATAGTCCCTTCAGTGATGTACAAAGCCCTGTAGATTAGGCGCTGCTGTTACCTCATCCCTTACTGCCCACCTTTTGTTTACCTCACTGTGTTCATTTCATCCTTGCTGGCTTCGGAAAAACACCGCATATGCTACTGATTCAGGCTTTGGACCTGTTCTTGGAACAGTTTCTCCTCAAAAGGCTTCAGGACCTGCTCCTTTTTCAATTCTGCACTCAGTAGCTTTTGGTTCTTGCTTGAGCCTTCAGGCTGCCATATTGAAAATGCTTTCCTTCCCAGATGCTCACTCTGTACTTTGTTTTCTCCCTTGTGCCTCCATGTGTGTGTGCAAGGGTACACATGGGTACACCTGTGTGTGGAGGCCAGGGGACAGCTTCAGGTATTGCTCTTTTTTAAAAAAAATATTCATTTTCAAGCAGAGAGAGAGAGAGAGAGAGAGACCTTGTGGGTCTGGCTTATGTGGGACCTAGGGAATTGAACCCGGGGCCTTAGGCACTGGAGGCAAGTGCCTTAACTGCTGAGCCATCTCTCCAGCCCAGTATTGCTCTTTTTTAAAGACAGGGTCTCACTGGCCTAGACCTTCCCAAGTAGGCTAGACTGGCTGGCCAGTAATCCCCAGGGATCTGCCTGTCTCTGCCTCCTCAGTGGTGGAATTATAGCATGCCAGTATACCCAGCTTTTTAAATGTAGGTTCTCAGTATCAAACTTCACCAACTGAGCTGTCCTCCCTGTACCCTCCCTAGTGTCCTTTCTCTTCTACCCTGTGTAAATCACATTTCTGAGTTATTTGGTGTGATATCTCTTCTCACTGGAATGTGAACTCTGTCCCTCCCCCACTGGATTTTTTCAACGCCTAAAATAGTACTGGATGTTCAATCCCCAACATTATGGGATTCAAGTTTTTTGATTTGTTTTTTAAGGTAGGGTCTCGCTCTAGTCCAGGCTGACCTGAAATTCCCTATGTAGTCTCGGTGGCCTCAAACTCACGTCAGTCTTCTACCTGTGTCTCCCCAGTGCTGGGATTAAAGGCATGAGTCACCACACCTGGTTTTTTTGTTTTTTTGTTTTTTTTTTAAAAAAAGGAAAGAAAAGTAGAAATAGTCGGTTGTGGTGGTACACACCTGCACTTCAGAGGCAGCAGTGGGAGGATCACTGTGAGTTCCAGGCCACCCTGAGACTACATAGTAAATTCCAGGTTTTAGCCTGGGCTAGAGTGAGACCTACCTCAAAAATAAATAAATAAATAAACAAATAAATAAATAAATAAAGTAGAAATATACCATGCTTACAACTTCTTCATGTTCCCTGGGGAATCATACATACAGGCTTGGGGTTTTTTTTTTCCACTTATTTCTCAGATACCTATTTAGTACCTACCATTGCCAATTGGTTTGTAAGACTTGGATTACTGGGATGAACAAGAGAAACAGTTGTGTTTTGTTTTGTTTTGTTTTGTTTTCTTTAAGAAAGTTACAGTTTAGGGCTGGAGAAATGGCTCAGCTGTTAAGGCACTTGCCTCCAGTGCCTAAGGCCCCGAGTTCAATTCCCCAGGACCCACATAAGCCAGACCCACAAGGTGGTGGCCCTGGTTCTCTCTCTCTCTCTCTCTCTCTCTCTCTCTCTCTCTCTCTCTCTCTCTATCTCTCTCTATCTCTCTGCTTGAAAATGAATAAATAAAATATTTTTTAAAAAAGAAAGTTACAGTTTAACAGATAAATGAGACCTCAGACTGTCATAATTGTGGGAAAGTGTACATAGGAAGAGTACAGATCGCCATGAGTGGATTTAACAGCAACCATAATCATGGTATTAGGAGTAGTCACTGACATTTATATACACTTATGGACCAGTCATTATTCTTAGATCTTGCTAAAGTACCTCATAACAACCTGTGGATGAGGCTGTTCTCGTCCCACTTTACACTGGTGGACATGAAGGCCCTGGTGGAGTAACTTGGCCATAGTTTTAATGTAGCCCAGAGGCTGGTTCTTCTTATGTTGGTGGCCTAATCCAAGAGAGACTTGAACTGAAATCTGAAAATAAAAATTAAGCAAGGTTGAAGCAGGGGAATGTATGAAAAACTGGGCAGGAAAGGGCTTGGCTCCTTGCAACAGGCCAGAGAGCAGCAGTTGGAGAGGGTAAGAGTAGAATTTGGTTGAGAGGACAGTGTGTAAAAATTTAGTTTCTGTCCTTCGAGGCTTTAAATGGGAATGGTGTCAGTCCTGTGCTTTGGATCCCAGAGACAGACGTGAGGACCGTCCTGACAGTTGAAGACTAGTCACCACTCCCCCATCTCATGGTGGACCTAAACTCAAGTTCCTCACTCTTCCCTACATGGTGGGGCTTGCAGATCTTGGTGTGCATCATCTTTGGAACTATTGACAAAACTTAGGAGTGTAGCAAGTATTTAATAGTCATTTCCCTCCAAGGTTCAAGCACTGCCTTCCTGTGGGCCCTGACAATCATAGCTAGCACCCAGGCCCTGACGCCCACCCACTACCTCACTAAGCATGATGTGGAGAGATTGAAAACCTCACTGGACCGTCCTTTCACAAATTTGGAGTCTGCCTTCTACTCCATCGTGGGACTCAGCAGCCTTGGGGCTCAGGTGCCAGATACCAAGGTAAGGCTGTTTTTGTCTTGACTAAACTGCTTCAGGAGTACCTTAACCCTCTCGGTGTGTTCCTTTAGGGCACTTTAAAACAAACCTGGTCACTTGAGGATAACCATGTTGAATACAACAAATACTTATTTCAGTCTGACACATTTTGTTGTTTTTGAGTGCCAGATG